>CAJQZJ010013043.1:1430024-1461317 GCA_907164525.1 Lophiomys imhausi
GCAGATCACACACCGTAGGAGCCCAGCGAGATCAGCAGATCACACACTGTAGGAGCCCCAGTCCTCCTTGAGAATGGAGTAAGACAGGCTGCAACATAACAGACATTGCAAAACTGTGTCTCACTGAGGTCTGCACATATTCTGAAAGAAAGGTTCACAGGGCTGTCTTGTGGAAAAGTGACACACACAGAACTGGAAGCAGTTTGCCAAGCCCATAGCAAGAACAGAGAAGACAACGTGGAAGACAACCAGGTCAGGGTGATGTCAGCCATGAATTTGGAAAGGTAGGCTGGGAAAAACTGCAGGACTAGGTAAAGACATAAACACAGGGAAGGGGAAAACAAACAACAACAAAAACCAAAACGTTTGAAGGCCATGTTAGCAGAGGGAAAATAGAGAAGACTAAAACCAAAACAAAACTCAAAGAAAACTGAGGTGATAAGTCATTTATTACTAGATTCTTAACATTTAAATACCCACACAACAAGCAGATAAAAGTAATAAAAAGTCACACAACTCAATGAAGTCATCATTAAACCCCAGTAGAAAAACAGAGAAGAGGGGCTTGTAGAAAAGTTACAGCATCCAATACAATAGCCAAATGACCAATAAAACCTAAGAATGTAAGTTCCAACTAAATAAAAGCAATTACTAAGACACAAAGCACAGTAATAGGAAAGTATTCTTCTTGTCAAATTGGGGGTGTATGTATGCACCTATGTTTGTATTCATTTGTATAAATCTGGACTCACCAGTGAAGGTCAGAGAACAATCTTTCGTATCAATCCTTGCCGCCCCCCCCCCTCCTTCCGTCTATCTGTCCCTCCTTCCCCTACCTACTTTCTCTATTTGTCTGCTGTATACATCAAGCTAACTGGCTATGAGCTACCAGAAATTCTCCTGTCTCCACTTTCTACCTTCTGGTAGGACTGCAGAGATTACAGACTCCTGCAGAACTCACCTTGCCTTATACACAGGTTCTTGGGATTTGAACCTAGACCATCATGTTTCCACCGCAAGAGCTTGTATCCACTGAGTCATCTCCACAGGCTTAGAGAAGCATTTCTTAAAAGGAGGGTCAGTAAGGATGGGCAATGTGAAATACTAGTGTTGAGCAAATACAACTTTCCTAAGAAGCAACATTCTGAGATATTCAAGAGCCCTTACAAAGACAGAACACTCCTCAAAACTAAAATATACCTTGGTAAAAATAATTAGGAATTCAGGAAAAGTATTGTTGATCAAACAGAATAACCTAAATGTAACACATTAAACCAATACTAACATCATCACACCACCATAAAGAAAGCCCAAAAACCACAGGGAAATAGTAATGTGAATTGTGGCACAGACATATCAAGAATTACAATGCAACCACTAAATTTAATTTTTATTTTTTTCTCCTCATTTTCTAGAGCTGGGGATTAAACCCATAGCTTCACAAATGCTAAGCACGCACACACACACACACACACACACACACACACACACACACACACGCATGCACACACTTTCCAATGAGCTACACTAAATATAGTATTTAGTGTAGTGTTTAGAGAAGGCTAGAAGTGTGTCTGTGTGTGTATGAATGCATGTGTGTGTACATATATGAGTGTACACAGTGTACACATCCATACCCTCTCTCTTTCTTAGAAATCAGTGCTAACAGAAAAGACACCCAGCCGGGCAGTGGTGGCGCACGCCTTTAATCCCAGCACTTGGGAGGCAGAGGCAGGCGGATCTTTGTGAGTTCGAGGCCAGCCTGGTCTACAAAGCGAGTCCAGGACAGCCAGAGATATTCAGAGAAACCCTGTCTCGAAAAACCAAAAAAAAAAGAAAAGAAAAGACACCCAAAGTTCTCTGTAGACTGTATGACTAAAAGTTTTTTTGTGCTTTAATTTTGCATTTTTACATTTTCTGAGTTTTTGATAATGAGCATGAATTGCCACATAGTTAAAAGTTACATTTGACTGGCAGGTGTGACTTAAACCTGCTGTCCCAGTTATCCAGAGGCTGAGGCTTGAGCTCAGGCATTCATGGTCAGCCTAGGAAATATATCAAGACCTTATTTTTTCTTAAAAAAAAAATAGTAAGTGCTTCTATGTTGATGGTTAGTCTTGATTGCCAACGTGATGAGATCTGGAGCAACAAAGAAGCTCGCTAAAGGCAGGGCTAGAAAAGTTTAAAGAGAGGGGACCCATGGTAAATGTGGGCAGCACTGTTCCAGAGGCCAGGTCCCAAAGCAAATAACCAGGGACACTGGAGCTAAGCATAAACACCCATCACTTCATTCTTAACTGGATGCAATGCGACCATTTGCCTTATTCATAAACCCTTCCAACTAGAGCCAAAATAAGCCTCTCCCTCATTTAGTTGCTAGTTATAAAGACATTTTGCTTCAGCAAGATGAACAGTAACACACACACACACACACACAGAGAGAGAAAATAATGATTTTAGTTGAAAAGTAAAAATAACATTTAGAGATAACAATTCATAGAAAATGAGGGTAATCCATGCTTTCAGCTATCCCGGGATAGAGCCTTTAATTTTCCATAGGCACATGTCTCCCTTCTCCATCCTACAACTATGCATGGTACTAAAAGCCATGGAGAAGGAGATGAAAACTTAGCTCAGTGGCAGAGCACCTTCCTAGAATGTGCCCTGAGTTTATTTCTCACTAGCCCACACATTTGTGCATGGATCGTTCAAATGTAAAAGATTGTTGTTTCCATGACAAATTCCTTTCAGGAAGTCTCTTGTTGTTTTCTCCAGAGAAAGCAGTCATGATAAGAACAAATCTCAATACTATTTTGAGTCTTAATCTTTGAAGGGAGCCTAAACGATCAGCTCTGGACAACTATAGACCATACAGCCGCATTTTCCCTCCCCATGGCCACCCCCACATTCCATGTAAGTTTGTGCCCCCAGCTAGCATGCATCTGGATGCCTTCTTTCACAGCCTTGCCTCTGAAGCACTGCCTTCAGACCAAGATGGCAGCATCGCCTTTGATTTCTTTGCTGTGTTATTCAACTTGCAGAACAGCATCCTCAGTTCAAAGGCAACTTAAAGGTTTCAGACGCAGAGCTCAGTGTCAGATGCATGTCCAGGATATTTAAAAGCACCACAGGAAACAACTGCATGTGTGGTATCACCAAAGCGTAAACCAGTGTGTCAGAAGTCAGTATGATACTCATTTCAGATGTCACGTGACACTCTCCTCACTCAGCAAACAGTCCAAGCTGGGACCAGGGCAGGAAGTTGAAGCTGGCAACAGCCCACAACTGCAAAGGGGAAAATAAGTGGTGGTAACTTAAAATGAAAGAGAGAGGCTTGACATTTTTCTATTACCAAACCAAGCAATTAAAAGATTAAATGTGAAATCTGAGGCAATGTAAATTTCCTAATATGGTGTAAGTGCTGAGTTTCCAAAATCATGTTTTCTCATCTTTCAGCATATCAAAGAACATGCCAAAACCCCAAGGAAATATTTCCATTTTGAAAACAAACAAACTACACACATCCACATTCTATTAATAGTGTTGTCTTGCCCTAAAGACCCTGCCTCCTTAGTCAAAATCCCAATGTAGTTTAAACAAATCTTAATATTATTGAAAAGTCCCGTCCAAAATCAACTGGACATGTGTACGTATATTGGGTGGGACTGAGGCAAAAGTAATGGAACCCTTTCTGCATTTTCATTACTGGAGACTCAATGTAATGTTTCTCACACCTAAGGACTCTGCAAACAGGTTCTACAGCTGCAGAAGCACTTCTTACAAGACGAAGGTTGGCAACAGATACTTAGCTACAAGCTAATGCCACAAAACTGAGAGGAACTAGGCGACAATGTGCAGGCTTAGAACAGAAAAGCGGGTAGGAAGTGTCAGATGAGCAAGGCAGATAAAAGATGCCAACTTTAACCTCAAGACATCTGTAGACTATGGCATTAAAGATGTTTTGGTAACTTAAGATTTTTTGATATTCAAACATGTCAGCTCCTGACAGCACCCCCCTGTTCTACTCCAAGTAGATGATGAGCATCAAAGAATCTCCATTTGGAGATGGCTGTATTAGTGGCAAGCTTGTTACTGGGCAAGGGAAAACCCTTGTTTCAACTGTAGACAGAATGCTGTCCGAAAAGGACAAACATGGAAACAGATAAGTCCACAACCTAGCCTTGCTAAGACACGGTAGGCAAGTCCTACATAATTCCTGCTTTACAATTAGTTTCTATCAGAGATACTGGGCCAAAAGGCTGAAATTATATGCTCCAATATTGTAGAGGGAAATCGGGGACTGTCCAGGTGGCCACTTGTCTGTCATTTCTTAGTTTTGGAAGCTGGTTGCTCTGCACTTTCTGTTTATTCAGATACATTTATCCTTCTTGGGCCTCTGATGTGGTTGAAGACTAGATAGTTATAGGCTCACAGTTAAGTTTTAAGTTGTTTAGGAATTAAGAGGATGTTCTAGGTCAAAGAAGATTTCTTAAAGTTGGTGAGGTAAGTTAGGATTGAAACTGAGTTAGGTGTAGAACTTTAAACTCGTGGAGATAGATAGATAATAGACTATTATTATCAGTTGCCAAATATGTATGGACTGGACATTAGGAATACATGTTATACCTTATAATTTTCATAATTGTTGCCTAATTATTCTTATTGTTTTGTATTGTATCTATTATTACAAGAAAAAGAACCTTTTATTAGACTAAAAGGGGGAGCTGTTAGGGCGAAAAGATACACCTTAAATTAAAAAAAAAAAAGCAGATAGGAAGGTGAGGAGGAAAAGGGTAGGAGGATCTATATTGAAGAATAAAAGATCATTTATTCAAACCTAAAAAAGATTCACTATGAAGATGGCTAGGCCAATTCCAAAGCCTGCATGGACAGCCTGGTGTTGTAGGCCCTGAATCATGAACTCTGTGATGTCTCTCCACAGAAGCAAAAGGAGAACCGGTATGATCCAGTCACACCCCTACATACTTGGACTAAGCAAGGAGAGTGTCATGTGACATCTGAAATGAGAATCAGACTAACTGCTGACACAGTGGTTTACTCTTTGGTAATGCCACACATGCAAGACACTAAATGAAATATAATTAAAAAGAAAGAAATGGAAGTATGGCCACAGGGGTCTCCCTTTAAAGCTCATAGTTCAAATTCTGTTCCAGCTATTCTCCATGCTACTTGAATTTATGAAGTGAATTCAGTTGCTTCCAGTGTTTTTTTTTTTTTTTTTAAACAAACACTGAATTGCAGGCTCCCTTCTGGCCTTCATACAATTCTGAATGCAATTTATTTAATCCAACAATAAACAATAGCAGTTGGTTCTGCTAATAGGCACAATTTAGTGAGTGAGGAAACTGTGGCACAATTTATAAGTCAAATTTCAGTGGTCTGATTCCAAGGACTGGTCTGAAGGTCTAGGATGCCTCATGCCTCATGATCAATGACTTGCTTTTCAGGGAGATGGGCACGAGACCCTCAGTGCAGAGTCTGGCATTCAGCAGGGACTGAATTATTCATTTCCCCACTCCCACTTCTTCCTGCTCACTCTCTCCCCACACTGTGAGAGGCTG
The DNA here is from genome assembly GCA_907164525.1 of Lophiomys imhausi. Lineage (NCBI taxonomy): Eukaryota > Metazoa > Chordata > Mammalia > Rodentia > Muridae > Lophiomys > Lophiomys imhausi. The sequence goes on from CAJQZJ010013043.1 coordinate 1,435,607, forward strand.
GAGGCAAGACTCCACACACACACAGACAGGCAGCTGTGTCAATCTGCAAGGGCTGTGAAGCTGCCGGGCAGGCTGGAAAAACGAGTCTGCCTGTGTCCCCTGAGGCCTGGAACAAGAGCTGGAACTTAGGCAGGATGTTCAATGTCTCCTCAGACATGGCTGCTGTTTGTTAGACTCTGCATTCAAGACACAACTGACTCAGACAGAACTGAGCAAGCTAGAAGGAACTACGTATGTCTGTGACAAATGAACACTACACACACATTCACACAACATATTTAAAACTTAAAGCATTCCTGCTGCCGAGGAAAATAATCTACTTTTTCCAGAGCCTTCCACTGGCTAAAAACTGGCAGAGTTCCTACACCCGGCTGCTGCTTGCTTTCAGACAGTCCAGAGACTGCTGGGAGCTACAAGACAGGGTCTCTTTTGACAATTATTAAAAACAAATTAGGCTCAGGGACCCAGGGGAGTTGTGTTGTAAAACATGAGAAATTTGTTTTCCGTCTTTTGGTTGCATTTCCATGAATTGATAACATTAAAAGAGAAGACAGGGACTATGTTTGTATTCTGGTCAAAATCAAGAACATCACTGAGGAAAATACAAATGTTATCAATTAAATGATTTCATTAGCCAGACAAGTGCTGACTTGTACAAAATAGGGGACTCGGTAGCAGTGGGTTTTCCCAGTACACAAATTAGTGCCTGTTACTTAGAAAAAGTTGTCACACATGATACCAGGAAGGAATGCAGCCTACCATACTATCATTCATTCCTTAACTAATAAAAACCCTACTAAGTTTTGCAAAACCAGGAACATTATTTTATTACTTGAAAATATATTAGCTCAATTGAGTCTCCGATTTTCATTCTGTCCCCAAGAACTCACTAACAGGGGTGTAAAAGTCATTAAAAAGGAAAGCTGAACTAAGATCTCAGCCTGCCAAGTCTCCCAAATTTCCAGGATTTTGATCCATGTTGGGGAGAAAGCCAACAGCTATGAGCTGCTGTCGTGCATATGCCTGATGTTTCTGCCTTATAAATGCATCACTGGCATGACGTATTGCAGCGACTCACAAAGAGGCCAGGTGCACACACCATGAATCTAGTTCTTCATATGTTTTAATTGCTTTTTTAGCACAATCGAGGGAAGTAAGTGAAGGAGGCCTCTTCATAAAATGTTCATTAGAAATGGCAGTTTTTTAGCTGAGAAACAAAAATGGCACCCTCCAACTTGTTCAACTGTGCAGTCTCCTAGTGTGAACTCTGCCTATCAACAAGAGATGGGAGCCATGTTCAGGCCTGTGGCTCAGCCCAGGGGACATGAAGAGGAAATGTGGGATGCAGAAGGACATGTAGCTTCCATAGAAGCAGGTCAAGGCAGTTTCTCAGGCTGGGTAGACCCGGAGAAAGAAGTTCTCTCCACTTATTATATAAGCCATGGCCTCTCAGGCTGGGTAGATCTGAAGAAAGAAGTTCTCTCCACTTACTATATAAGCCATGGCCTCTCAGGCTGGGTAGATCTGAAAAAAGCAGTTCTCTCCACTTACTTATAAGCCATGGCCTCTCAGGCTGGGTAGACCCGGAGAAAGCAGTTCTCTCCACTTACTATATAAGCCATGGCCTCTGGCCTGGGAAGGTTTTTCATCATCTCTTTAGCGAACTCCAAAGCCCTTAGAATGAGAGAGGACAAGCTGGTAAAGCTACACCCGCTGCACTCCCAGGCATCAGAAGATGTAAGCTTCAAGAAAAGAACTTCAAACAGCAAGCTGGAAAAGACAATAGGTCCCACCTCCAGACAGTGAGAAATTGCATTAGCCTAGGGATGGAGGCCACCCATGATCAGTGTAGATAAGTGGGAACATTCTCTGTGTGGCCAATGTAAGACCTACAGCCCCAGCTGCTCACAGAGTACTGGGTGGCCTCTCTTCCAGAAGCTCCAAATGGTTTCAGGGCTAAAGCCACTGCTGTTGGGTGGTACTCTTAAATGCAGAGAATAGAGGGAAGGGCTCACAGAGTAGGGGAGGGGGACAATGCCATCCCCAAGTCCCCTGTCTAGGTATGCCCATCTCTGGGCCTTAGGAAATCAACCAGAGGTCCCAGGAATGACTCCACTAAAGCAGCGGACCCAGCCAACTAACCATCCCACAGTAGTAAGAGCCCGGGCCAGTCAGACTGCAAAGCTGCAGAGACTCCCTGTTCCTAGGCTTCTGGAGGCAAAAGCATAATGATTGCCACTTGGTGAGAGAGGGGGAGGCGTTCCAACCTCAGTCATAAGAAAGCAGGCTTGCCTACGCTCAAAAAGCCCCTTCAAGTACTCCCTACAAAAAGACCCGACAGTGACGTAAAATTACACTAGCACCATAAATGTGTAAAGCTATATTAACTAACCTCTAAATGAATTTTTTAAAAAAAATCTTAGCAATGGGCTGGCAGGGGTTTGGAAAGGCCCATGTAAGTGACTGTACTCTGGTCTCCCTGGGGCCATCATCATTTGGAAAGAGCTGCCCAAATGAAATGCTCACTTCTCTTATTCAGTAGTATCTGATACTCATTTGCGCAGTAGTGTTTCTTCCATGTGCTTACTTGTGTGATTGAGGAAGGGGTGGGTGGGTGTTGGGTGTGGTTTTGTCTTTCTGAGATGAGGTTTTTCTGTAGCCCAGACTGGCTTCAAACTTTAGGCCTTACAGCCTTCCCAGTGCTAAGATCACTCACTGGTGTATACTACCATATAACTTAATTTTAAGAACATAAATTTTTATTTACATACACACACATACTTCTACGCCTTGATTTGCTGTGGAGCCTTCATCAGGTCGGGCTTTGCCTCTGCTGTAACATCTGCAAAATGGTACATTTTATAAGGTCTCTTGCATTTCACACTATTTCAGATGGCACTTTTTAATATTTTGTCTAAAGTTAATACACTCATGGCATGCTGGACAGATGAGAAAGCTCTGGATTATCAAATATGCACATAAGACTGAATATCATAAATTTGCATACAGTCCTCAGAACCAAGCAACCCCTCATCTGATTCAACCTGACATAACTTAGTTTTAAGAACATACATTTTTATTTACATACACACACATACACAAAAGGCATACTTATATGCATATGTGCAATAAATGAAAAGGAATCTCAGAAGGAACACAGTAGATCGAAAAACTAGATTTAGTGTGAGAATTTGAAGGCAGTCTGAGCTACAGAGATGGCTCCTCAGGTATAGGGGCTTTCCACCATTCCTGTTGACCTTAGTTTGATCCTTGGAACTGACATACTGTACGGAGAGAGAGATCTGACTCCTACAAATTGTCCTGTGACTTCCAAACCCAGGCCATGTACTAACCAAATATACATGCATGTAAGTGCACATGTACAAAACGAATAAAATGTAAGGAAAAATGAGCAATATACCTGCAGTGCTGGGCACAGCAATAAAAACTCATATGAACCCAAAATGGACAGAAGAGTTAAAATTAAGTTTAAGTCATCTGACATCTGGATCTCTGGAATAGAGGTTGAAAGGCTCTGCTTGCCTTGATTTGCTGTGGAGCCTTCATCAAGTCCGGCTTTGCCTCTGCTGTAACATCTGCAAAATGGAGATAACACTTCCTGCTACCTACCTCAGAGAGCCATGAGAAGATTAGATACCAAAAGAAAATCCTCAAAGCCCTTTGAGTTTCTCATAAATATGAGACATGCAATGTAATAAAATACCAGCTTTCTCTACAACAGTCTGAAAGACTTGCAGCTGCAGAAACAGGAAACACATGCCAGCCAGCTATGAGGCAGGGCATACCCCTGGAGGCATAACACTGGCCATCAGGGAGGGGCAAGCAACTCTGGCCCCAGCTTCTGGGGACTATTTGAGGAAGAAAACTTGGAAATTCACATCTATTCAGACAAAACAAAACACCCAGGGAAAAAAAAGGAAAGAAAAACAGTCCTGTTTCAACATACACCTCAAAATCCTCACAGATGACATTCCTAATTCTTGTTTAACTCTCAATGGACCAGAAGACAAGTAACATTACCTGGTAGCTCTTCTGGCTTGAAAGTCTCTTAGAAAAGAAAGTTGGCTCTCTGAGTGTTGGGTATTGGAGGAAGGTCTAGTACATTGGTTCTGAAAGGCTAATTTCAATGCTGAGATCTGGTTACCACCCCTCTGAGGCATTCTTTTGATTTTAATAAAAGTTGCTGATGGCTAATTAGCTGGGCAGAAAGAGTACACAAAGGTGAGAACTTTTTGAGACAAGAAACAGGAACCCTGTTTTACACAGAGGAATCTCTCCTTGTGCCAGGAGACACAGAAGCAGAGAGATGTGTCTCAGAGCTCCACAAAGGCTGTTTGGGATTAGGTGGTCTGGGTGAATTTAGATTACCTAGTTGAGAGTCTTCCCAGCTAAGGGCTAAACATTGAAACATTAAAAGGTCTTGGTGTATTTAATTATTGGGCAAAGGGCTGCAGTGACCTACAGTCCACCAAAGCAATCCAGGGCCATCAGCCTCCCGCCAAGCCACACCCAGTGGCTGTCCCTCCAGGCTGACGGCAATTCCACTAGTCTAATATATAATTTAATGTTATTAATAAATATCTGGGAGCTGCTCCACCAAGCTGCCTCACAAAGCCACCCCACCAAGCTTACAGGCTTCTAAGGCAAGTCAGGCCTGCCAATCTCCCACCAGGCCGAAGGCTGCTTTGCTGGCCTAATATAACAAATTATCATTATTAATGAAGATATTAGTTAACAGAGTTTAGGCTGCAGGTAAAGGCCACCCTTGGTCCAGGGTTTTTTCCCCAGGACAAGTCAGGCACCCAGTTAAGGCGGGCCAGGCCTGCTGGCCTCCTGCAAGCTGCTAGCTGTTTCACCGGCCTAATCTAATAGTTTATACTTATTAATAAATACAATTGACAACTAAGTTGCAGTTTCAGTTGGGGTGGGGGTATCATTATTTTCATCTTGTTGCAACCAAATTCCGAGAAGAAGCAACTTAAGGAAAAACAAGTTTATGATGGACGTGGTTGTTTCAAGGGATCCAATCCATCTCTGTGCCCTGGAGGAGGGAATGAGAGTGAAGCAGCTGTGTACATCCTCTCAGCTGCCTGAAGGAATTGGTAGGGCAAGAGGAAGGAGAGAAAAGCAGACAAACAGACAAAAGTAGGGGACAGGGCAGGCTTTCCTGTCACTTCTGAGACATTCCACTACCACCCACTCCCTCCACAGAGGCTTTCCTCCTAAAGGTTCCACATCCCCCATCAGTTTTGGCCAACTCTTTAAAGACATGAGCCTGGGGTGGAGAAGCATATTACAGCCAAACCACAACAGAGTGGAAGGGTAACACCCACCCCCACACTCAGTGAAAACACAAAGCATAGAAGACATTTCAGTTTAATCAGTCTATATTGGAAGCAAACGCTCTAGTTATTGTGCTCAGCTTACCTATGGCTTTATAAAGAAATTAGAAGGATGACATTAAATATACATATATCGTAAGATATTCAGAATTATTGAAAACTTATATTTTGATAAATTAATTAAGAATATTAGGGATTAACACTACAGAAAAAAATTACTAGGAGCTATGTGTCAGGCTAAGATAAAAATAGCAAATAATACCCAAGTCCTTGTTCTCAGTAAATCTGAAGCCTAGAAAAGGCTCTGACAAACTAAAATATTAATACAATCTGGTAGGGTTTTGAGAAAAGCATAAGAGATTGCTGGGGATGAACAGAGGGCATTAGTCTTGACTGCCTAGAAAGGCAGTGGGACTAAGAAAAACGTCAAAGGATCTGAAACTTGCAAAGCAACAATATTTCACTAGTACACAAAGAAAAGGGAACTCTACATGTCATCATATGTGTAATTTTCATAAAGACTTAGTTAAATGAAACAGTGGAGGCAATCGGGGAGGCTTTCATAGCAAGATCCTTTTTTTTTTTTTTTTGGTTTTTCGAGACAGGGTTTCTCTGAATATCTCTGGCTGTCCTGGACTCACTTTGTAGACCAGGCTGGCCTTGAACTCACAAAGATCCGCCTGCCTCTGCCTCCCAAGTGCTGGGATTAAAGGCGTGCGCCACCACCGCCTGGCAGCAAGATCCTTATAGGAAATGGAATACCACACAATATGATTTTTTTTAAAGGAGAATTGAAACACACACACACAGAGCCCACATATATATATATCACTAGTAATTCTGGGGCAATTCCTCAGCTTACAGTGCCATGCTTCATCCTCCAAGGGATGTTTTTCTCAGGCCAGGGGCCACTCCTACCTCCATGCAAATGCAGATCAGAAAACAATTTGCAAAGACTCTGTTCTCTCCTTCCACCATGTTGGTCCTAACTTCAGGAGTCAGACTGGGCAACAAAGACTTTTATCAGCATATCCATCTCTCCAGCCCTGGAATGTGACTTTTTGGTAAAAACTTTGTGCTCCATGGCCATCTTGAGATGGGGAGATAGCTCTGGGTTATCCCATTAGAATGCTTTTTAAGAGGGAAGCACCAGGTGATCAAACTAAATACAGGTAATGTGACCAAAGAAGAGGAAGAATTTGAAATGATTCAGCTGCAAACTAAGCATTTCCAACTTCCAATGGGGTCTGAAACCCACAAGGAAAGGGCTCTTGCCTGGGACGACTTGTACTACCTCAGCATCATAAGCTTGGTCTTGAGTCAAATTTACATTAATTTTTGTATAGTAACAAAAAAAAACATATAAAAGGAGCAAAGGGTCATCTCCTAAGTGATCTTAGAGGCCATCATGAACGATCACCAGTCTTGGTCAGATGAAAAATACACCAAGTGTCAAGAAGTTGAAGTTTAAGTCGAGGCCAAACAAAGCAGCTAATCAAATCTGAGGAAAGAGAATTCAACTGCAAACCATCGAGATTAACACAGGATGGATAGAAGAGTGCTGAACTATGGCCACAGTATGGCAGCACGAAAAGTAGTAGTAAGGTCTGAGTAGCAGTAGGAAAAAAGAGACACAGAAAATGTCATCATGGGCCTCCAAGGTTACTGGAAAAGACTAGTCACTTCATTTAGAGTGTTCATTGGCTAGGAGAAGAAGTAATGAGGGAGATGGGAAATACTCACGTGGATCCATCTCCACAGAGCCAGCTCAAGTTCTACACTAGGGCTAGATCATCAAATCAGAGACACCAATGAGCACAGGAGTGGGAAGTCAGACAGGCTATGAAATGCTAAGAAAGGATGGCATATCCTTTTAGATAACAAGTGAACAAACATGATTAGACCCCTTTCACAAGGACAGAAACAGACGTACCAATCACAGAAGAGTAGTCAGCCAACTGAGATAACCAAGCAAGCAAAGGGAACACACATAAAAATGGAAACATAGAGAAGGATTAGAGAAGTGTTTGGAGGACCCAACAAATTGGGAGTAGGGAATGAATGACTGATCCCATCTGGGACAGGAGATACCCGATGCCAACAGTCTAAGAAACAACAAGGTCAAATGAAAGGGGTACAGTAGAACACACAGACTGAATTTGTCTCTTACTGTGCTGATTATAATGTGTAGACAGCAGTGACAGCTACAGGATGTGAGGATCTAGAATTCTGCAGAGTGTCATAAATGTTTGAATGTTGAGCAACTCATCTGCCATGTACCTCTCATCATCTTCCTTCTGATCTATCAATACGAAAGGGACCTGAAATTTTAATAGCCTCAAAACAATATTTAAGCTATACTTAAATTACACTTAAACACCCTACATATAAGAAAAACTCCATATCTCTTCCAATTGCAAACAGATCCACTAGAAATTTCTGAGAAGTCTCTCTGTTGGTGGACCCAGCATGCTCAACAAGCACAAAGGCCTGGGATTGAACCTCAGCACTGCATAAACTGTACACAGATAAGCATGTAATCACACAGCATTTGGGAGATAACAGGAAGAGGTCAGAAATTCAAGGTCACCCTCAGCTAGCAAGCTAAAGACTAGCCTGTGGACACGAAAACTTATCTCTCAAAGAAATAAAATAAAAGTGTATTTTTAAAAAAATGGAAGGAACATTTCGGTGGAGAGGGAAGGAAGGATCTTACCATTGAGCATGTTCTTTTTTCTTCAGTTAGTTTTGAGTACATCTAATGCAACGGGACAATAAAAACACCCATCTATGAACTGAGGACAGGTGACAAGGTGTTCAATAGTGTCCCCAAGAAATTGATTTGGTAGTGAATAATCCACAGAGGACACCAAGTTAGATGAGACTGAGGCAGCAATCACAGATCCCTAAGGGAGAAAATGAAAGCAGTGTTCCTAAGTCTGGATCATTTGGATTCAAGAAACACAGAAAAATTAGTAAAGACACATTTATCAGGGAAAAAGGATGTGCTAATCACATTGGGAAGACTCCTTCACACCCTATGATGATTAACCTTGTCAATCATGTCAACTTGACTGGATTGAGGATCTCCTCTGGACTTGCCTATTATGGCATTTCTAGAGAATTTAACTGAACTGGGATAACATAACTTGGCCTCAGCCTTCCTGGGGATGTTTTGCTGGATTATGCCCTCAGGAGGTTATAAAATGATCAGGTGAGAGTTAAGTAGTCATAAAAGGCAAAGAAATGGGAGACAGAGTACCGTGCTATGAGTCTTTCACTTGCAATGAAAGTATGAGGGAGATGCTTGAGTTGAGGATTGGAGAATAGATGGGAGATAGCTAAGTGGAAACATGAAGGCGATTCCAAAGCATTAAAATAAAACAAAGACAAATGGGTTATGATGGAAGGAAGGAGGAAAAGAAGGGAATAAAGGGGGAAGAAAGTAAGAAAGAAAGAGGGAAAGGCAAGAGAAATGAAAGGGAAAGAGGAGGAAAGGAAAGGGGGAAATGTAAAAAGGGAAGAAGGGAAGGGAAGAGAATGAAATAAGACAAGTTAATTTTGGAAATGAGTCTCCTGAAAACGTTTCTTTCAACTTGAGGCAAGGACAACATAATCCAGGGAAAATATCCCTGGAAGACTGAGGGCAATGTGAGCAGTTAGACTAAAGGTGGGTTAGAAGTCGTAGAAAGAGTAAGCTGGCTACGTCTGGAGAACTCATTTAGAGAAAGAATTCAGGGGTTAGGGGATAAGGAGGTTTGGGGGTTTCTCAACCATATATCATAGCTTTTGATTTTAGTGACATGTTATCAGGAAATGTTCTAAACTAAAGAACTTGGACATACTTCAGAGATTAGACTTATACAGGGATGATAGTTCTTAACATATTCCAAAGACACCCAGCTATCAACCATCTAAACATTCCCAACTGTCCATTCCAAAGTCACCCATGGCAGTAAATAGTTCTGTAGAATTTGACAATGCACATAAATTATGGCCAACTAATAAGCTAATTTTAATGATTTAACATTATGCAAAAGACAGACAGAAAGAAAAAGAGAAAGAAAGAAAGAGAAAGAAGGGAATGAAAGAAAATATAAAATTCCTCAATGAGTCTGTAAGCTCTGAGGTTTTTGCCTTCTCACTGACAACTACAATCACAGAGACAGCATCCATGCTCATAGGAGATGAGAACCCCACACTACAAGTCTGCATGGCAAAGAGCCTTACAAGGTTTTCTGAAACTAGGAAAGCAACCCAAGTGATCTCCTTGGTGGTCTTCAAGCTTCTAACAGATGATATGAGGCCAGAAGCATTTCTAAGACCACACAGATAGACAAACAGACTGGAGTTTGGCAATAATTGATGTTAAATAACATGGATTATGCAAACATCTGAAAACACCTAGCAACTGGGTCCTATATGCCAACTGAAGATGTCCCAATGACTGTATTAGAAACAAAAGATTTCAATACCCTCCTTATTTCCCTATACAACTCTCCAGGAAACTGATCAGAACCACAGAAAAAAACTGATACCACTTTTTAAAGAAATACAACCTGAAAATAATGGTTTAATGCTTTTTACAAATTTATTTGGTAATAATAACTTCAACATTTAATACTTTTAATTTCATACACAATACTCAGTCCTGATCTTAAATACATACACACACAAAAGTCAATATCATGACTGATTTTATCTTACAAAAAGATAAAGCAAGGTTAGCTTAAGTCATCCAAGATTATACTCTCAGAACATAGCAGAGCCAGGATCTAGATCCAAGCAGTATGACTGCAGTGTCTCACACTCAATCTGCTGCTGTCCATATTGGTTCTCAAATACATGTTCCAACACACTACTTATTTTTTAAGTAAACTATTGTTAAAGACAGTAAATACTGTGTATGACATAAGTGTTTTTTGATTATTTTGAAAATCTCCAAGAGGACCAGACACAAACAAACCCAAAAAGAATAGCAACACACATGACTTTCTGGAGATAGCTTAAGGAGAGATTCCATTTGGGTATAAAGAAATCTTGACCATGTAGGGTGATCAAGGAAAGAGAATGAGCATAGTATAAGAAAGGCTGGGGAAGGCCACTCCCAAATAACTTAGTTTTTAAATGATTCTCCTGAAACTCATGATTATCTACTTAAAAGTAGATAATTATTTCTATGAGTTTGGGATTTAAATTGGAGTTTACCATTCTAATTTTTTCTCGTATTTCTCCTACTTTTGTTCTAAATCTACATTTCATGGAATTACAGGAGAAATCTGGCATATGGACTTTGGCAATTATGACACCATTTTTAAAATATTTTGATATTTTACAGTGTACAGAGTTAACAACTGAGTAGGAATGTTGAGGATTTTTCCCTCCAATGGCCAGCATAGCATCTTCCAGTAGTATGACAGCTAAAGCAGTAGGAAGGTGACTTCTTATGATTAATTCATATCCTATGACCAATGTGTGCAGTGTCTTCAGCAATAGGGTTTTACCTTCCAGTTTTGGTGAACAACCAAGACGAAAGGCAATAGGCTACACTGTTTTTGGAGTTTTCTCCAAGACACCTAAGACGAACAGATTGAGAGGCAACATCCCACACTGGCACTGAGTTTTATATAAGGCATTCTATGATTTCTGGAATGATCAAACTACCTAAATAGAGTAACTTAAATTAAACTTTATATGAGTATAAATATTCCAGCTGGCTTTTAATCATCCTTAGAGTTACTAATCCTTCCCCCAAACTCCTACTTTGTCATCCCTCTCCCCAATTAATAGCATAGCATGGCAAGGTATGTCCACAGGTGCAACAGTGGCATAAATATTATAGGGGTAACCAACCACCTTCTGATTTGAATTTAGGGCCCAGTCCACAGCAGAGAAGACATACCTGATACTCTAAATCTGGCCAAGAACTCATAGTTGGGTGCTCCAAAGCCACAAGAATAAACCTATTGTTATTTTGCTAAGTGCACATCGCACCAGGTTCCCTCTAAACTTGTATCTTTCTCTACCCATAGGTCAGTGCAGCCAGCCCAAGACCTCATCAAAGAACTTCCATTTTTGCAGAAGATGATTGATTCAGAAACTCACAACAGGTCAAAGGGCAGAGAGTGAGTGACTGTGAAGTGATCGGCAATAAATGGAGTGCATGTATATCACATTGCCACCCCAAGGATCAGGGGCCATCGAGGAGGAAGGGACAGAAAGATGGTAGGAGGCAGAGGTTAAGAACCCAAACAAAATACTGTCTTCTGGACTTGGAAGGACCCTTGTACCCATAAAGTAACAGCAGCTGTGGTTGCCTGCACAAGATCAAGTCAGACAACATTCTAACATGGACTGGGAAGGGGTTCATGAACCACACACCTATCTGTGGAGCTGTGAACAGTTGATACCATCTGGAGGATGGAGAGTCAGTTTCCTTTAAGGGGAGGTTGACCATGTTCCAGAGGATGACCCCACACCCAAAAGTATATGAACAGTACAGACTGGAGGTGATAGGTTATTAAATTTAAAACAGAAGAGGACATAAGCTTGGGGCAACTAGGAAGGCAGAGGTGTATCTAGGAAAAGTTAAGGGAAAGGGTAGAATAAATGTAATTTTTAACTTGTACAAAATTATCAAAGAATTAATAAAATATTTCCAATTAATGAAGATGAATACTATAAATTCTAAAATTCAGCTAAAATACAGTTAATTCCTCTCCCAAAATAAATTTTAAATCTATATTTTTCTCATGGTTTTAACTTATATTTGTAAAGAATTTGAAGCAAAGGATTCATAATTAACAGTCAGTTAGTTCATTGACTTACTGATTCTCCTAGAATTTCTCTCGATCTGTTTTTTTGTTAGCTAATTACAACTAAGACATATTTCTTTGACTCTCATTTTAAAGTATGGACAAGGAAGTGAGCTGAAACACAGACATGGAAAAACAGCGAAAGCAATTGAGCATCTACTGAAACAGCCTATTTTCCATCTAATTTCTTTCAAATGTGGTGAGAGGAAGAAATAATTTTTAGGTTCAAATGTCCATGGTCCTTTGATGATCCAGAAGTAGACCACATAAAATAGAAGTATTAGGCATACCACATGGTTCTACCCAAACAAACTGTCAGAAAGGGCTTTTAGGAGCAGAATGTTTGAAATAAAACTCAAAGCCTTGTGTGCATCTACCAGAGTGGAGGGGCTCTTCCTGCCATACCATACCCTTATGAGCTACTCCAGGTTCTAGTAAACCCTTCCTTCAGTACTATGGCCTGACTGAGAATGTTACAGGAAATGTGGGTAGCTATGGAATGTTCTCTCCCTTGCCTCACACCACTGACAGTAACATTCCCCAAAGAATCACTGTTTAGGTAGACAATGCAGGTATTAATGTAGGTAAATTCTAAAATATTTAGAAAAGAAATGAAGAGAGGGAATAATAGGTGATAAGGAAGTATGGAATGGAGTCAAATGGACACACTAGACATGAAAGAAGATATAAATCTTTTTGTGGGGAATTTCTGCTAATAAGGTAGAAGTCTGGCATTGCCAGAAAGCCCCCTGAGCTCATTGCTAAATGAGGGACTCCCTTTTTTTCATCAGAATGCCCCCTTCCATCTGATCTGAGGGGAACCAGATCATCTAAAGGAGTGTCATGTGACCCAATCTTCCCCCAATAAGAAATCTGTCCATTGAACACCTGGAGATACTTTAAAGTACTTCCCCATGCTAGTGAGGTCTGTCTGTGCCTTGGTTTCAGTCAATGACATTTTTCTACCTCTATCCTACCTGGAGATTTAACCCCACCCCCACTGGCCATGGGTTAAATAGGTATTACATTTGTTTTCTTCTGATAGGACAATCCCCAGCAAATCAAACACATTCACCTCCAAAACCCCTCCCCGCTGCCCAAAGACTTATAAAAAGAGTTTACCAAATGAACTTTTTCTGCATGCCTCCACAATGACTGCCTGAGACTTGACTGGTTACTTTGGTCTTGTAGGGGGAAGTGGTCTTCCTTCCATGAATCTGCCTCCCCCCACCAGCTTGCCTGAGCTTGCATGGGCTCCAGGCTCCTGACTGGCCACTGCTGCCTAGCTAGGTCTCCTTCTGCTAGCAGCCAGGGCTCCTGTCTGATCATCAGCTCCCATCACACTGTTGCTAGCCTGGCTAGGCCTGCTCAGACACATGCTCCCATTGAGAGGCGCTGACCTTCTGCCACCTCTCCACCCACACAACCTGCCTGGCCAGCTGGCCCGGCTCAGGGAGCTCTGAAGCTGCCCAGCCCGGCACTATGAGTTTAGCTAAGAGAGCTGTAACACTTGTTAGTGAAAATAAACTTTTCTCTTGCCCCACCGCCCTTGCCCTGGACCAGCATCTTCAGCCCCATTTCTGGCCTGATTCTGGACCAGGCTGGGAATTTCCCACTGGAAGCCATACTTTTTTTTTCTTCTTAAATTCAACTCATAGTTGTAAATTGGCTTTTTTCTTCATCCTCCTCCTCTTCCTCTTCCTCCCTATAGTAGATCTGTGAATTTAAGTATCTTTGTATTGAAATAACAGGAACCACGTTTGCATTCCAAAATAATTCAGCATGTGTTGGTACTTTGAGTCAATGATTGTGAAAGTTAGGCTTGCTTTTAAATGCCATTGCCATTGTCAGTAGGAATGAATGGCCACTGATTAATATTCTCACAGTGACCTATTTAGAAAAAGTGATTGAAGAACATTTTTCTTCTTGTTCTGGGGGAGGTGTAGAAAAAAATGACCACCCCATCAGGGAAGGTATTATAGCCTCATTTTCTTTCCCGTTTACCTTTTGTTACAACTATATTAAATCATCCTATTACAGTTTTGTGTAATATAAAATGTATTGTTATACACAAAATACAGTTTTAACAAGATGGGCAATATACTAATACATGATTGTTGATCAATATGATCAGCAAGGAAAGAAACCTCAATACCAATGAATAAAAAACAGGCCAAGAGCTCTGCTTAGGGTTTGTTTGTTTGTTTTGAGTTAGTTCCTATCAACAACTTTAAGATGACATGTTTTAGATTCCTCTGTATGTTAAGGTTGCACAAACCTAGACCTCTGGAGACACAAAGCTGGAAGCAGACTTACATGTTAAAAAAAAGTATCTCTTAAGCCATACTTTCTTCTTCCTCTTACTGTCTTCTTCCAAAATGTTGCTTCCTGCCTTCCCTGCACATAACAGTGTAAGCCTATATTCTCCAATCACCAATTTAGGGAAAGCTAGCACTCTGGGGGCTGTTTCTGTGTATTCTGGTATGGAGAAATCCCATGTTACAATGAGAGAGATGGGACAAACTGGCACCAAGCATAAATGTGATGCACATACATGCAGGCAAAACACCCATACATGTATCATAAATCATTCTATTTGAATTACCAACAATAACAATGAAAAAACATATTTAGCGCTCTGAACTAGGAATGTGGTTCAGTTGGTAGGGTGCTTGACCAACACTTATCAAGCCCTGAGCTTTGATGCAAAGCACAACATAAAATTGGGCATGGTGGTAACTACTTGTAATCCCGACAATCTGGAGATAGAGGCAGGAAGATCAAAACTTCAAGGTCATCTTTGGTTAAACTATGACATCAAGACCAGTCTAGGCTACAAGAAACCTTGTCACAAAGAATGAAAAAACAGATTAGCAATCTGACTCCAACTTGTGCTTAGTGATATTCAAGAACACACACTCATCGTTCAGTTCTCATGTACACTGTAGATTCTACCACATAGTATTCCTTATCCAGAAAGTCTTGCCTCTAGTCAAGTTCACCTCCTCTCTGTTCAAAAACAAAACAACAACAACAAAAAAAAACATGCATTCCACTGTTTCTTGCATTTCTCCTATTCTTGAATATCTATCCTCAACCATCTTTTTAGGTTTCATCCCTCAGCATTTGAAAGAAAAGCTCCCCTTCCTGTGAGACTTCCACATAAAGATATCTTTCATTTCCTTTGAATGCATAAAACCATAGTAGCAAGGGAGCAGACAGGGTCACAGGACCCCACCCAGAGTTCCAGTCTTAAATCCATTCCTTTCTGTTCACACCTCCATCTGCAAGTAAGCTGAGAGGTGCTGCTATAACATACATAAATATATATATTATATTATATTTATATTATATTAACATTATATAATAATATATTATATTATATCCCACTATTATATATATATATAATAGTGGGATGTTGACTGAAGGGTGGACTCTATCCATGATGGGATGAAACTTTGTGGTGATGATGCATGTGTTTTGGAGTCACACTCACTGATGGGAGTAACTTCTTCCCTATGCTTTCTAAGTAAGTACAAAACAAACAAACAAACAAACAAAATGGGCTTGTACAGGGACTCACTTACTGCTTCTCTGTTAAGTAATGACTATGGGGTATGACCTCAGACGAGATACATGACTAAATGTGAGAGTCATGAAAAGTCTGGTAACAGTGAAAGTTTTCTGAATGTGCAACAGACAAAAAATGAATTCAGAATCAAATACATGGTGAACCCAAGATGTTTCTAGTAAGATAGTACATGGCATCACTTCACTGTACTCTCTACTCTGATTATACAAAGTTTCATTCTACATTGTACACACTGCACACAACAAAAGCTACCTGAAACATCTCAGCCCAGATTCCAAACAGTTGCATGCTATGAACTGTAGTATCTTTACAAAATTTATTACTCTTATATTATTAAAAACAAAAGAAGACTTTCAATGTCTTCATGCTGTCAGTTCTCAAAATGTAAGTACCAAATTAGTACATCTTTGGATTTGACAATGCTAGAACATTTGATTTTAAAGATTGATGTTTGAGAGTTGGGAGTGATAGCTCAGTTATCAAGACATACTGCTCTCCCAGAGGACCCAAGTTCAATGCCCAGCAGACACTTCAAGCAGCTCATAACTGCCTGTAACTCCAGCTCCAGGGAAACCAATGCCTCTCTACCCTCTAAGGGAGCTGAACTCACATGTATAGCCAAACACACACATATACAACATAGTTAAATATAAAAATAAGTCTTTTTTAAAAGTTGATGTTTGAGGTACTGACTGGGTTTCATACAATCATTCAATGACTTCTGAATTGGGATAAGGATAGGATTTCTAACAATTTATGAAAATTAGTATTACATTATTTATGTGGGAAGCATTAGGCATTGATAAATACAAAATTATGTATCAACCAACTCAGGAAAATTCTTACCCTATAGTATCAAATGCTCAGCCAATATTTAATTCATTTTTAAATGTTGATGACGACGACAATGACATATATGAGTGTTTTATATGTATGTTTGTCTGTACACTACGTGTATCCTCAGAGGCTAGAAGAGGATGGAACTGAAATTACAGACGGTTGTGAGTTACTGTGTAGGTCCTGGGAATTGAATGCGGGTCCTGTAGAAGAGCAACAGGTGCTCTTACTTAAGCACTGAACCATCTCCAGCTCCAAGATTTAAGTTTTCAATACAAAAATAAACAAGCATATCCTTCTCATTAGACAAAAAAATTGCTTTTACCTTTAATGAATGGTAAAGTTGTATACATGCCAAAGAATCCTTTTAAGATAATTTTTGTGATTTATTATCAGTATACATTTGATTTGTGCATTAAGGGCACTAACCACTAGTCAGGGCTGGTCCTCCCACTGCATATCTATCTTATAGCCCTATATACATGGAGGTCACACAGGACTTTCTCATGTAGAAAAAGATGACAGTAAAAAAAAAAATGTTAAGAAGCCCTGACTGAGGTCTTTAATCTGTTCTTCCAACTAACAATGAGCAGAGGTCCTGGCCGAAAATATTCTCCAAGGTCTTAGTTTTGATACAGAACGTGAAACAGACAGTATTTTGCTCTAGCATAACAGCTACTCCACATCTCCATACAGATGAACTGGAACCTCTGTGCTCTAACTGCCCACAGGGTATGTGAATCTCCCGCCTGATTTTCAGTATAAAATTAGAAGCTGACAACTACAATGTCTGGAGAACTGGGCACGCTT
Organism: Lophiomys imhausi; assembly: GCA_907164525.1. Lineage (NCBI taxonomy): Eukaryota > Metazoa > Chordata > Mammalia > Rodentia > Muridae > Lophiomys > Lophiomys imhausi. Next base: position 1,453,024 of record CAJQZJ010013043.1, read on the forward strand.
TTATGTTCTTCCAAAAAAAAAAAATCTTTTGGCCTACATTGGAACCTAAAGATCATAATCCACACAGATCTCTGAATGGAGTGAGTCCTCAAATGGATCCTTTGTGAATAAGGACACATACGCAAATAGAGTAAGTGATAAGCTCAGCCCTTAAAAATCAGAAACAAAAAACAGGAGTCCTGGATTTGCATGTTGTGCAATCACAGGGTTCATGCCTTCTGTATGCCTACCACTACAGTGTCAGAGGTGTTTCATGAGCACAGGAAGAAGACTCATTTTATTTACCCTCTAGCATTCAGCATATTCAAACGGTTCCTCCCCTTTAAGAAGCACCTAGTGACACTTCACAACCAAAACCTGGCAGCCACTACCAGGAATAGCTCCCTATAGAGGAAAGAAGCTCAGACCCAACAGCATCTGATACTGGTGAAAACTCACAGGTGACTGAAAGTGCACACATCCAAACAGAATCCGAGACCTGAAAGTAAACAGACTATACACTTAGACAGAACACCAAACAATTTACCAGTGTGATATCCAACAAAGTAAGTAGATTTGATACCTGGATAGAATACAATATAAAATTACCAGAATGAGGTGTTTTGGGTTTTTTTTGTTTTGTTTTGGTTTGGTTTGGTTTAGTTTATCGAGACAAGATTTCTCTGTGTAATAGCCCTGGCTGTCCTGAACTCACTTTGTAGACCAGGCTATCCTCAAACTCACAGAGACTCGTCTGTTTCTGGCTCCCCATTGCTGGATTAAAGGCATGCGCCACCACGCCCGGCCAGAATGACATTTTTTAAATGCTCAGAATTGAGACTACTATGCGATATGCATTGCGGTGTTCTTAGTTGATGCCTGGCGTGCCAAAGACTAGATTTTCCAGATGAAAAGAGCAACCATTAGGCATCCACTGCCCAGTGGCCAAGACATTATAAAATCAGTTTGCTACATAATTCCAAAATTAGAATTACTGCTCAGGGACATCAATCCAGGAGCCTCCAAATTTGTTCTTGTAAAACACTTGAGAAAACTGATGAAAACTCTTAAACAAGTTGCCCAGTTCAAACACTGGCTCTGCTTTTATGACAGAGGTGCCTTCTTATTTCCCAGCACCCTCTCTAGAGCTCACTAAGTTTCGTCATTTGACAAATGAGAATAAAGTAATAGCTATTCAGTGTGGATGGTGGAAAATTGGCAGATAATACCCCGAGGCTCTTTTGTTTTTCAACATTTATTTCTTCAAGTTACATCTCAATAACAGCCCCCTCCCAGTCTCACTCTCCTACCCTCTTCCCCCTCTCCCTCCTATCCACTTAATTTAAAGTATATCCTTTTTCCCCAAACATCTCCACCTTTTAGCCCAATAAAAGGCTCTTCTTCTTATAAATAACAATACAATACAAAACAATAAAAATAATTAGGCAACAATTATGAAAATTATAAGGTATACCATACATTCCCAATGTCTAGTTCATACATATTTGGCAACTGATAATAATAGTCTATTATCTATCTATCTCAATGAGTTTAAAGTTCTATACCTAACTCAGTTTCCATCCTAACTTGCATTGCCAAAACATCTTCTTAGACATAGAACATCCTTTTAATTCCTAAACAACTTAAAATTTAACTGTGAGACCATAACTATCTAGTCATCAACCACATCAGAGACCTGAGAAGGATAAATATATCTGAATAAACAGGATGCACAGAGCAAGCAGCTTCCAAAATTAAGAAATGACAGACAACTGGCTGCCTGGACAGTCCCCATTTTCTCTCTATAACATTAAACACTGCTGAGAGAGCAGGAAGCCCTGGGTCCCTAGTAATACTAGGGCATTCCTGGGATCTAAGTAAGAAACTTATCCTGAATGCTGCAGCTGCAATTCAAATTCACCTTCACTGCTCTCTCTTTAATGCTATTTTGCAGCACTGCATGGATTTCTCATTGAAAAGGGAACTAAGAAGACTTGATAGGTGCATTCATTAGAAGTAAATACTAGCAGGCCCTAAATCGAATCTGTCTCCTACAGGGAATGGAATGACAACTTTAGACAAGCAATAACTATCACTGGGAAATCCAGTAAACAATCTAATTTTTTATTTCATACTGACATATCTGTGGAGTCATGGGCAGGTGTGACATTGTCACTCATTTGCATAGGTTCTCCATATTTTGATCTGCATGTGCTTTAAAACTTTGGTGTAAGATACAAAGGCCACTCTGCCAAGAGTCCCTTTGAACAGGAAATGCCTTATGCCTTTCTCTACTTCCCAGGTCAAAAAACAAAGAAGCCACATAATAAATCCAAGTTTTAAAATCCTTAGTCTATGCTTTATAGAAAAAAAAGGAGCGAAAACATACATTTTTTAAAAACTTTCTTAAAATAACATATTCTAAAAGTTATTTCACTGTCAAATAAATGTAAATTAATTCAACACAAGATGTCATTTAAGGAGAGATCTGAACAACTCAATCCTACTTTGTGCCATACCTTATTACGTGTTCTTTCCTTCAAGTCTCTTTCTTAGTCTTTATGATTCATACTCAGCATCTCTTTCTTGCACGTTTTGTGTATCTTCTAAAATTTCCTTTATCATTCTCATTAGCTAGATCTAATCTGGTGGTAGCTAATTCAACATGCTAAAGTTCAGTCCTTTCAATTACTTAGTGGAAAAAAACAAACCAAAACAAACGAACAAAACCAAAAAACACAAGTCACCTCACTTTCATCTGCCTGGGTCCTTTAGGAAGGGTTGGGATTTGGCTGATTGTTGATAATTTAAAATTGAAGTGCCAGTGTGAACTGCAAACTTAATTCAGCTTCTACTCTGTGTGCTGAAGTCACTGCACTTCCAGTCCACAGGAGCTTGGCTCCTTCCTCAGTGACGATGCAGACCTAAATTCCCACTACTGTGTTCTCCTATGACAGCAGTGGGAGAAAATCAGTGCATACAAATAGTATCACATCACATACTGAAAGGGTTCTTAGTGTATGCTTAACATGTTCTCATATATCTAATGTGTATGCAAACAGTCACATACAGAAACACAAGCTTTGTATTCAGTAAAATTTAGTGTGGATTCTATTATTTGATAAATAAAATGAGATTCTCAAATTTTATTTTAGTCTCATTAATACAATCTATATATTCATGAAAATGGCTGGATTTTGCAGGGCAGGGTTTGTCCACCATATTGAAATATGCTTCCTTTGTATGCTATCATTGTTTTTTCTATACAAAGATTACCACCAATAGGCCAACTTTCAGCCTATGATTATTTTTAAAGTCCTTAGCAATATTATTTTCCATTAAACTAAAAGAGAACTTTGAGGAATATAGCTTTTCCTGTAAATACGTGTTGACCATAGTAGATACTTGGGTACATTAGTGTTTTAATCTGAATTTAACATAAAGCTGGCTCTTCGGATACAAAAAATAAACAGTTCAGGCAGGCAAGATGGTTCAATGGGCAAGAGCCCTTGTTGCCAGGCTTAACAATGTTCCAGCACCTACACAGTGGAAGAGAAGAGAGTTCCACCCATGAATGTACACACACACACACACACACACACACACACACACACACACACACACACACACTAAATGTAAACAAACTAACAAAATAAACACAGTACTGCCTTGATATTCAAGGAAATGAATTTGGCATTAGCTTGGGGTACTCATACTAGTATCTGTGGAATGAAGGCTTGTTCTCTATCTGTCTAGCTTCCCTACTTATTAACCCCTGTTCACTCCACTTGCTGGCACACCTCCACAGGTAGCCTGTGGACTCTCCAGTGGCTGAATGGGTCTGACCACACTTCCTCTTGCCTTAGAATACTGATGCTAATTTTCATAATGAATCACTTTATAAATGTATTTGTTTTTAAAGTAATGCAGAGAAAAGACTAAATCTTTCTGGATGGTTCTTCCATTGGTTCATAACCTACTCTAAGAGTGAGCTATATAGGCCACTTCATGAAGTAGATCAAGTTTGAAGTAGGATAGGGGAGGCATTTCTGAAATTACTTTCTATTTCCCCTTTATTTATCCAACCCATCTCCAGGACACCTGTTTCTTCATCCTCAAGTACCTAATTCTTTCATCTTGGTCTCCTTCTATCCATCCATCCATCCTCCATGACTTCCCATGACAGCCTTCACTGTGATTAGGCATTCTATGCCACAAACCAGACCACCATTTCCTAAATTCTAATAATCTACTAAGGTTTGTTCATTATAATATAAGTTTATTCATTGTGTATGTGATGTATGTATAATATAATATGTAATTAATTAAATATATAATATTTACTAATATTGTAATTATGATGACTTACATATAGCTTGGTTGTATTCCCCAAGGGTCTGTGTGCCAAAAGTGTAGTCTTCAATGTTCTATAATAAGATGTGTCAGGATCTTTATATGTGGGGTCAAGTGGGAGGCCACAAGACCAGAGCATCTCTGCTACTCTCTGATTTCTGTCTCTCCAAGCGATTTCTAGTGCATATCACTATGATACCATCTACCATGAGGACCTCACCAAAACCAATATTATACCTTTGAACATCTCAAAACCATGAACGAGATAAACCTTATCTTTAGAAAGTACTCACCATCAAGTATTTCAATATAATAATAGAAAGTAGACATTTATATACTATTGAATTAAATTCTATGCCTCCATCATTATGTATCAGATGTCCAAAATTCCCCATGGACACCAAAATTCACAGCTCAAACACTTTACTTCTTGTGGAATAGCATGTGTATGTAATTTATGTACCACTCTTGTATACCTTCTCCTAGCTCTAGATTTCTAATAATATATAGCACAATGTGAGAGCTATGTAAGTCATTGTCAAACTGTCATGTTAAAAAAGAATGACAGGAAGTCTTTACAAGTTCAGCACAAACATTAACTCTTTTCTGTGCATTTTTGACCTATAGCTGGTTGAACACACCAATGCTAAGACTGTGAATATGGAAATCTAACTTAGTTTATCAGGTTTTCAAAACTCATGCAACATAACTAGGAATAAACTGCTTAAACATGGAATGCCTATACAACTATAGAACCAGAATTTATATAAAAATCCTATATAGGCTGTAAAGCTGATACAACTTAATATTACTGAAAGGGACAGGTGAGGTTTTTCTACAACTGATCTGTCCCTGGCAGAGTGAAAATGGCACAAACTCACAGCCAGGATTGTTTGTGAACTAGGCCTCCATATACCCATATCAGAAAATGATGATGCCTACATGAGTCTTTTTGGCTTGCTTAACATACTCATTCACAGGCCAATCATTAGGCAGAAACAAAGACAATAACATGAAGATGAGGAGAAAGGTGAACACAGGGGCTGAAATTTCATGGTGTGGATATAATTATGAAATTATCATCGCAACAATTGAGAATATGTTTGAAAATAAGAAGCTAATATATTCTGGGAGACAAGTGATTAGACGCTCTGCAGTGAGAACTACCAGTGTCCAGGCCACACTCCAAGCACATGCCTTCATCTACTTCTAGCAGACCAGCTACCGCCAGCAGAAGCTGTACAGTATACCCATGCCTCTCATGGATTCACATGTTATATTCCACGAACATTCATCACTTAAATTGAAATTCTGGGGAAAGCCCCCAGAATCTTTTGCTCAAGGACAGAGTTTCTAGTTATAAAATCCCAGGTCCTGTTGAAAAATGGGGACAAATAAAAGAAACAGAGAATGGGAGGGAGGAGAAGCCAGAGAACTTGGCAGGGTATGGGTGGGGGTGGAGAGGTGGAGAATGAGGTAAACCATGAAAGGAGAGTTAAAATGGGGTTTATTTAAAGGCAGAGTTTTCTGAGAGATTGCCCAATTCAACTGCTCAGTGAGTAACTGGGTACTCCACATAGTTTTCATTTCTCATGTGGTAACAATTTGGTCATGAATGCCATCCTCACAGCAAATAAATGCTTACAGATGCTCTAAGTCAGTGCACACAGACAAATATGCATGCACATGTCTACATACAAGGCCTATGTGACACACAGGGGCCCAAATCAGGTCAGGTCAGGAGCTTGACTCCAAAGTAGTATCCTATCCCTATTCTTTCTCTACCTGCCTCAGGGAAGAAGCCCACAAGAGTTATCAAAGGCAGAAGTTGCCCTGGAATAACAAATTTGTCTTCTATTATCTGTCACTGCTGCTGCCCAGTCCCCAAAGACAGTAAACTGCATTGGATCTGGAGGCAGAGCAGATAGAAGTCTGGCCCTAGGAAGATACTCAAAATTGCACTCAAAATGTTCTGACCTGAGGCCAACATAAAACAGTCACATTCTCAACAAATTTGACTCAGCCTTGTTTGTGGACATCTACACTATAAGATTGATTTGGAAACTCTGTACCTTTCAGGAAAACTAAACTGAAACAAAATAATCATAATAATAAATGACAGCACAAGCAACAGTTAACAGCTAGTCCTATATTCTACCCGCATTTTTCTTCAACCTTTGCAACAGTGAGCTATAGACTATTGCAGAAGTGACAGCATTGTCTACTAGATTTAAAATGTTTACATACTTCCACTCCTGTCTGTTTAAACATTAAAGCTGGAATCCTGAAATGTCATCAACATGCTTTGACACAGGAAGGCTTACTATGACATTAGCCTCTTATTCATTTGTAACTAACTTATAAAATATTAAATACAAAAATCATCACCTATGACACAGCTAAGAACAAAAAATTTCATCTAAAATGCTATGTCAGGGACTGAAGAGATGCCTCAAATGTTAAGTGCACTGGCTGTTCTTGTAGAGGACCAAGGTGGGGTGGTATGGAGTGTTTGATTCCCAAGACCCACATGGAGACTCCCAACCATCTGCAACTCCAGTTCCAGGGTACCCAATATCCTTTTCTGACCTTGCAGATACCAGGTATATATGTGTAACAGTAATTTTTTATTTATCAATCACATATTTATTAAAACTTAACAAATACCTAACAGTTACCTATGAAGTTCCTAAATCCTAAAGCCTGAACCCTAACTCTAAGACCTAATCTAAAACACCCTAATACCTATAAAACAAACATTTAACATTAACTTAAAGTTTCTCAAAAGAATATTTTCTTAGATTAATTCTCTGGGCATGGTTCCTTATGGATGGCTGATTTCCACCAAATCTTTCAGTCTTAAAATCTATGAATCTCATTCATCAGATCTTAAGGCAGTTTATAAATTTAGTCTGTTTCGATCATTGAGGTGGGGTGGCCCTTATATCAAACAAGAATTTCCTCTACAGTCTTAGAGCCCAATTATAAAGCTTCCTAGGCTCACCATTAAGATGCTTTGGGCCTCCAAGGGTATCGCTCCAGTACTCCATCCAGTCTGATGCCCCCGGACTCCAAGGGGAGATAACTCCTCACCTAGACGCTCCAGGTACCAGGGGGGATCCTCTCCCGACCCAAGACAGGTCAGGGAAAGATGGTAAAGCCTCCTGCTTAGACGGTGATGTGGCTCTGCCAAACAAGGAGGAAGGTGGGTGTGCAGGAGGAGTGAGGTGAAGCCCCTTGGCAAGATGAGGAGGAAGGTGGGGTGAGGCCGTATGGGCTTCCAACTTTAAATCCCTTGTGTCATAATGCATCACAAAGATCTCAGCGTGAACTCTGGCCTCTTGTTGCTATGGTTCCTGGAGGGCTTTTACAAGGTACGCTCTCAAACTGCGCTATCCCGTCTCGTGATCGGCTTTTTGGTGGGCTTGTTACAAAGTACACCTTTCAATGTCAATGATACCCAGATGTAACTGGATCCACTCATATCTTTTTACCTGAGATGCCTGTCTTTTTGCTATTCCAAATCCTTTTGCTGCTAAATACTATCCCTAACCCCACCACATATACGTAGGGCACAGACATATATGCAGACAAAACACCAAAACTAATAAAATAAAATACTTTTCAGGGCTGGCAAATGATTAGTTGGTACAGCAGAGGCTTTGCAGGCATTAAATACGAGTTTGATGCACAGCATCCATTAAATAAAAGTTTAAAAAAAAAAAAGCTGAGTGTGGTGGTAACTTCTTATAATCCCAGTACTGGGGAGGTAGATATATGCAAAATAGCCTAACAGGTGAGAAGGACAGTCAGAGATCCTGTCTCAAAAGAGGTAATTGGCTTTCTTGAGGATAACACCCAAGGTTGTCTCCTCCAGTCCTACATGTACCCAAAAACCTGGAAACAGACACACAGACACACACACACACACACACACACACACACACACACACACACACACA
>CAJQZJ010013043.1:1461327-1479803 GCA_907164525.1 Lophiomys imhausi
ACACACACACACACACACACACACACACACACACACACACACACACACACAGAGAGAGAGAGAGAGAGAGAGAGACAGACAGACAGACAGACAGACAGACAGACAGACAGACAGACAGACACACACATGCATAAAGGGTTTTGCATAGTTTTAATGTCTATTGAATCATAGAAGATTGGTTTAGTGGCTCAGCATACAGTCTTACATTTGGAATTAAAACAATAAAAGTGTCTAACACCGTAATTTAGCAGAGCTACATTCATGGTAGTTAAGTTGATTTAAATGGCATTAGTTTACTAGGTCTGGTTTCTGTTGCTATGATAAAAGCCATGACCAAAACAACATGGGGAAGAAAGGGTTTATTTCATCTTATAAATCTCAGGTCATGTTTCCAATTATCCAAGGAAGTAAGGCAGGAAATCAAGGCAGGAACCTAGAGGCAAGAACTGGCGCAGAGACTATAGAGGAATACTGCTTACTAGCTTCCTCTCCATTGTTTGCTTAACAGGCTTTCTTATATAGCTCAAGACTGCCTGCCAGTGGTGGCACCACCCACAGTGAGCTGGGCCCATACCAATCATAAATCAAGAAAATGCCCCCTCCCAACTTGATTCCCCACAAGCAAATCTAGTGCAATGATTTTCTCAATTGAGGTTTCTTCTTCCCAAATGGCTCTATGTTGTGAAATTGGAAAAACAAAACAAACAAAAACAACAACAACAACAACAAAAACCAACCAGAACAGGTTGCTATAAGAAAAAGGTCCACACCAGGAGGCCTTAAAGTACAGAAATATGTAGTTAAAGAAATCAGAAATGTGAGCATCTGGAGTCATGGTATGGGCAGTCTGAGGTCTCACTGCTTTGTATGTAGGCATCCCCTAACTGCCTCTTCCCATGGTTAGTACTCTATTCACTCAGCCTGAAGTTGGACTCTTTCTTTTATAAGGACACTTGTCATGTTGGAATAGGGCTTCATGGTAACTTACTTACCTTTAAAGTTTTATGATGGCCTAATCATATTCATAATGTGATGTGCTTAGGGTTTGAGACTTATATATAAAGATTTTAGAATATAACAATTCAATCCAGAGCAGTCATCAATAGAACACATGAATTTAAATAAATACACAGTCACCACACCTCTGTGGCTCCCCAGATCAGTCTGCTGTGTGAAGGGACAACCACAAGTCTGAGTTTTATCTTGCATCTCTTTTCTGTTTGTTCTGAAACTGGGTCTCATATTGCATCTAATGCCAGCCTAGAACTCCTATGTGGTCCAGGTTAGTCTTGAACTCTCATCATTCTTGACTCAGTCTCCCAACTGTTGGGATGACAGGTGTGCAAAACTATACATCCTGACTTATCCTACATCACCTGATAATGGTATCAAATATATTTGCATGATTTTAAAGTATTACTTTTTCCTCTAATAAAAATTGCAAACAATAAATTTCCTTCTAAAAGAGAGCCTCGGCTCTATCTCCTACAGACTTTGATACATTGGTTATACATTATCACTATTTTGAAATACATTCTAATTTCCCTTTTGGTTTCTTCTTTGACCTATGGGTTATCTAGAAGTGTGTTGTTTAATTTCTAAATGTTAGGGGTTTTCTTTGTGGCTTTCTGTTATTAACTTCTAATTTAATTCTGCTATTGTCAGAGAAAACACTGTGTATGATTTCAATTCGTTTTAAATTACAGAGTCTTGGTTAATAGCTCCACATATGGTTTTACATTTGGAATTAAAATAATAAAGTTGATAATGGCATAATTTAGCCTAGCTACATTCATGGTGGCTAAGTTGATTCAAAATATCAGTCATTTGTAGTAATGCCTGAGTGAAGAAAAACAAACTGAAAAAAAATGTTTTTAATTATGTTAAGGTTAGATTATTTCTCATGGGATGATGAATAAACAATTTGTTTTAAGGGACATGAGAATTCTTTTCACTCCAAGCATTGATTAAAGGACAATGAAATAAATATATTCATATGTTAAGAGTCACACTATTTTCTTGAAAAAAAATGCTAATCACTTTACCTCTGGAAATCAAGTGATGAGAGATAGCAAAAGATCAAGAAAGAAATTTAAAACTTAAGCTGTGGGAAATTTAACAGGATTGATAGTTCTGTAAAAAAGAAATGACCAGCAAAAGAGACCATCTAAATACAAGATTTATTATGTTAAAGATTATGTAGAACAAAAATATAAACCTTTTCACCCAAACATTTCCTAATACATCACAGGAGAAACGAGCATAAAAATCCACTTTTCTATTCCTAAAATGGGCTATAACCTAAAAGTACCGAAATACTCAAACAAAATAAATACTCAGCGCTGACTATCTTACTTTAAGGAAAAACCATTGAGCTAAGCACATTTCTTCCCAGTGCTATTTAAACAAGGGATTCTGAGGTAAACCTTATTTAGATGAGTTTCTAGTCAAGGATTTTGCCTACATAATATAATTTGTGTAAATCAAAAGCCAAGCAATATCCTTGAAGGAGGGGGCTAAAAATGGTTTAAAAATGTTCAGCTTAGGGATAAACATGCACTAAAGAACCATAAATTTTCACAAATACTTGGCACCAAACAGCTCAGGAGAGAGGACATTAAAGGTCTAACTTTTAAACTTTTAAAGTGTATTTCCATAAGTGTTGTGGAAGCTGTATGGTCTATTTCCAGCCACAACTGTCACAAGTATTCAGGAGTTAGTAATCACCTTTTTATTTAAGACTCCACGGATCCAACAGGCTGTAGGGGCAAAGGATGCTTGCTTGGTTGTGTTCCTACTGGCTCAAACACTGTGTTGAAAAGCCTCTCCAAATTTTCCTTCCCAAAAATGTTTTTGAGCCAGGCATACTGGTTCATGCCTGTAATCCCAGCCCTCAAGAAGGTGAAGTAGGAGGATTGCTAGGGTTCAAGGCCAGTTTGGGCTATACATTTAAGATTGTTTCTAGCAGCCAAAGATTATTTTGAACTTTCTTCCAAAAATCTTGAACTCAAGCCAGCAAGCAACCTCAGCTACCAGGTCTGCAACTGTACCTCTGTTAGGCATTTTATTAGACTTTCTTATACATTTCCCTATTAAAATGGTTTAAATGCCAAACTACGCCTTGGGAAACAGAGTGCACTCTCTATCTAGGGCATTTTATAGTATCTGGCATTGGGATCAGTGCTGTAATAAGAAGACAAAAATAGCCTGAAGCTCATTGTCTTGGAAAAGTGTTTTTCTTTTCTTTCTATTTTGTATGTAATGCTGGGAATGGAACACATGGCCTGCTGTATGCCAGACAAATACCATACCACTGCTCAGGTTATATGTGCTCAGACCTCCAGAAAGTAATTCTTACTCCACAAAGAAGGGGCAAAGCCTTCTGTTACTAAGAATCATAAAATATTATTACCACACTTTTTATTTTCAGTTGTAGAGTTGTCCTGAAGGAATTAACCCACCTTTATAACCAATTGCTGACAAAATGACAGAGGAGAATGGCTTTCTTCCAGGTGCACCACCCTGAACAGTGGAAGCTACTAGGCTTTGATTGATAAGTATTTAGGGAAAAGATACATCAACCCATTTATAACAAACATGGCAAAGTTTTCTAGCAATGAAGAAAGGTGATTCTTTGTTTCACTGGGAAATTTCCTTTAATCTGAAGGGTATAAAGTGTTCCAGCACACCAATTGGTATATAATCATACACAGCCTTATGAAAGTTATCCCCAGTGCCAGGGTGCAGTTCAGAGGTTATTTAGTACAGTCATCTAGATACCAACAAGAAAGAAATTTAAAATTCAAATGTCTAGCATCACTCCAAATCACACCATGATAGAATGATAAGAACCTGGAGTCTGGACCAGGAGACTAAATTCAAATTTTGCTCAGCCTCTCCATGGTTCCTAGAGGCTGCCTAAGGCCCAGTTTTCTCATTGCAAACCCTACCTTACACAGTAATTGCATTATATAAGAATAACTATGTCAAACATCCAACATAGGGCAAAAATATGGTATTTATTTACGAAATAGACATTTGTATTAGTATTATTATATTGAGAATAAAAGATTAAGAGAAAATAATTTAAATTTCAAACTATTTTGTTCATGTTGACATTGAATAAAACAAAGTAAAAACTCCATATAATGGCCTTTGGGCTTATTTTATTGTTGCTGTTCATTTGCTTTACTTTTGTTTTTGCTTTAGACAGGATCTCGTTATGTAACTCTGGCTAACCTAGAAGTCACTATGCAGGCCAGGCTGGCCTCAAATGGGCTTTGGGCTTTTTAACACCAAATCAATCTCAATATCTATCTCCTACCGTGTGTGTGTGTGTGTGTGTGTGTGTGTGTGTGTGTGTGTGTGTGTACCTGTGTCTGTCTGACTGACAGCTTTCACACACTGCTGGCCTTGGTCTCACTATGTAATTAAAGATGACATTGAACTTTTGATCTTGCTACTACCTCCTAAGTGCTAAGCATATATATGGGTACCTCCATGCCTGATTGATGAGATTCTAGTGACAAAAACCAAGGCTTTGTGCATGTCAAACATGAGTTACCTCTCCAGCTCCCAAATACCTCTTTAATTCTAGGTTTTTCAGCAATGAAACATTATGTAATTTTGTCAGTCATAAAATAAAATACTACAATACCTTTAACACAACACTGCCTTTAATACCTCTTTAATTCTAGGTTTTTCAGCAATGAAACATTATGTTATTTTGTCAGTCATAAAATAAAATACTACAATACCTTTAACACAACACTGCCTTTTTACAGTGTTAGTTTTGTTTTCATATGGGGGCTGAAAGCAACACTATCTTTTAAAATGCGCTGATAGCATATCAGAACACATTTCTATGACGTTCTCAACATGAAGACTTTAGCTCTGGTGATGTTACTGTGGTAAACACAACCCATGCTCTGCACACAGCATTCTCAGCAAAAATGAGAAAAGCCATCAAAATCTACTGTGAATGCTTCCTGTACTTAAAAGTGATTGCTCCTGACTGTCCTTTGTAGTATATCCTGGTAGAAAAAAACAGAGTTGGTAGCTGGAGACTACAAATGGGGAGAATAAAGTCCCTACTTACAAAACAATAGGAGAGAAAAAATGGTCCCACATGACAGCAGAACTTTGACTGTTGATCCCAGACAAGACCTTGGGCAGAGTGTTATAAGAACGGGGTGTGACAACTTAGGAAAGCAAGTGTGGGTCCTGCCAGCCAGTGTTGGCTCCACAAGCACAGAGCAAACCTCATTTCCTCTTGGACATGGCTAGCAGCCTGGCAGATAAAAGAACTATAGAGGACATGATACATTCAGGCTCAAGTGAGGAATCAGAGAAGGACTCTTCTGACAACTTAAAGCTTATGATGTAAATGCTTGTGCGGGAAGCACAGGTGAGCCTGGGTGCTGTCATCGTCCAGTCAGTGCCAGTCTATGGAAGGTTTCAGGGATGGGGTTTTGACGTCCATCCTTCTGCTTGAAAGATGAATGCTCATTATATTGCATATTGTCAAATGAAAACTAGAAGGTGTATAGAAATCCACTCCTGTTCCCTATATGCCTGCTCAGACAGAAATCTTCACAACAACTAAACAAAAATGTGAGAATAGTTTATTCCCCTTAAATATATTTTTTGAATTAATACTGTGTGTGTATACATATGACAGCCTACGTGCCATGGTACACATGTGAGGGTCAGAGGAAGTCACTTCTCTCTTTCCACCACTTGGGGCCTGAAGACCTTGATGCTTGGCCTTGGCAGTAAAGGCCTTTTCCTGCTGAGCCCTCTTGCTGGCCCTTTATTTCCCATTTTACAAAAAAAGAAAAAAGGAGCCTGAGACTTGCTGCAGAGAAATGACTCATGGGATGTTACAAAGCCTCAAACCAGCAGAGCTGTTATTTAACCTCAAACCTCAACACTTCTGACTTTTTGTCCAAAACCTGGTACAGGACAAACTACAGACACACAGGTAACGGGCAAAAGAAAACTGACAAAATGTAAGATGTATTATCTGAGAAATAACTTCTGTTGGGGGTCCAGTGTGCCCATAAAGAAGTCATTTCATCCACTGATGTCTTGAAACATACAACTCGTATGATTTAAGAGAAGAGCTAGCTGAACCAAGCTGCACTATAGATTTAGAGCAAAAAGGATGACTACTCTCCTTTCCTTCAGTTGGTCACAGGCCATCTGTGTAAAGAGACTCCCCAATCACATGTGAGTCTTTTTACACCAGTGGTCCATTGTCACAGTATAAGGCCAGATGGTTTGGTAAATGTATGTTGAGAGTCTGGTGCTCAAAGACTGACCATGAGATCTCATCGGTGGCTCCTGAGTTGCAGAATTCTAAGCTGTCATTTTCTAGTCACTAACAATTACTGATCAACTGTGGGGAAGTTCTCAGTCACTAGGAATGACCACCCGTTTGTTTCCCCTCCTGGACTCACTGCTGACACTCAAATCACAAAGGAAGCAGCTGGGAAAGATGTGCCCTTATTTGGAATTCAATATTGACAATCCAAGAGATATTTCTGAGCTGAAGAATTACACATGATGGCCCTGCCCCAGGCTTCAAACTCACTGGAGCCCTTCTTTATTTATTTCTTGTGATAATTTGAATGAGAATGGCCCTCATAGGCTCATATATTTGAACACTTGGTTCCAGTTGGTAGGACTGTTTGTGAAGGATTAGGAGGATATTAACTGGTTGGAGAAGATGTGTCACTGGAGATGGACTACGAGGTTTCAAAAGGCTCCTACTAGTCCCAGTGTGTGTGCTTGCTCGCCCCCATGTGCTCTCTCTCTCTCTCTCTCTCTCTCTCTCTCTCTGTCTCTCAGATCTAGATGTGAGCACTCAACTATATATTCACCCCACCACCGTGAACGCTAACCTTCTAAACCATAAGCCAAATTAAGAGCCTTCTTTTATAAGTTGCTTTGGTCATGGCAGTTTATCACAGTAATAGAAAAATAACTGACAGGCGCCTTGATGAAGTTCCAGCAGTCATTATATGTCCTCTTTCTCCCCTAATCACCCTGCAGTCTGATGCTACAGAAGGAGGGAGAATCATGGAGGCCCCATGTATCAGGACTTGGAAATCCCAGGAGGGATCTTTTCCTTGTTTTCATCCTGACCAGGTGCCACCACGCTTGGGTCTGTAAGATCGAAGGCTAGAGATACTCCATCCAAGCTAGCCAAATAGAGGGTAATGGCAGTCTGCCAAAGCAGCAAAACATGGGAAGGGTCTCCAAACAGCAAAGGAAACCCATATTTAAGCATGTGTTCCAACTTCCTGTGCCAATAATATCTAAGCTTGTAAAAGTGTGCATGCCCTCTGGCATTCAAACTGGATAATCTTGGTTTGACTTTTATGTCACGATTCCTTCCCTCGAACTACTTCACAGCTACTGAAGTTCTCCCCTTACAGTACCTTATCTTCAGAACTTTTGTAAAAACCACTTTCTATGTCAAATGTCATCTTTGGCTTTTCTCATTTTAAATCATTCCCTCATTTCTATTTCTGATTCTTTTCACTAGCTTCTGGGTCCCAACTTCTGTGAGGGACATCAAAGGGAAAGCTCATTAGGTAAACAGGCTGCCACCAAGGGGGCTGTGGGGAAGGGCTAACTTAAATCAACACTACCCATTTTGGGGAGACAAGGGTTTGTGGTAATTTTCCATGAGCTACTATCTGACAGCAGCTACTGGAACATTTCAAACACCTCCTGCTGGTGGCATTGCTGCAGCCTGGCCCATGTGCAGTGGAAGCACCAGGCAGTGAATCTGCTGCCAGCACAAATCTTCAGATTAATGAAACTCCCAACCAGTACAGCAGATATGCTGCCCCACTTTTCTTCCCTTTGATATTAAATGAATGAATTTCAGACCTTGAGTTTATGGCCTGTATTATTTTTGGTTTTTGTTTTTAATGAGAGAGGGGAGGGGAAGCTTAATTTTTTCTACCAAGACAACATCACATCCCAACAACAACTCAAGGGCAATGTGAGAAGGATTTTCTGACTATGTCATCAAACAGGAAACCTCATAGAGACTCTGGGATTGATGTGTTTTCCACTGGAACCAAGAATGGGCAGGATGTAGTTGCTGGAAGGGAGCAAGGGACGGAAAATGCTGGGAGAGATGGAGGTGGTGTCTTTCAAAGCACACTTAGAGAAATCGCTCTCATGTATTCACACCCTCAGGTCACTAAAGCAAATAAAGATTTTACAATTTCAGCTGAATGTGGTAATGAGCGATGGGTACCAGCACACTCCACAAAGAGTTCTCTAAGCCATGGCACCATTCTTGCTCCAGATGGCATGGAAAATAATTTATAAATGACAAAAGTTCAATGAGTGGATGGCAGCTGTTCAGCTCCAGCTCTCTGGCCACCCACTTCAGTAGAAGTGAGAGCTTTCAATCAACTCCTGCATCTCAGAGGGCCTTCAAACAGCATCAGAACATGTGTACAATATGTTCTCAGAAAGGAGCTGGCCAAATATGAAAGATTAGAAAATCAAGTGAAACAAAAATAGAAATGCATACTGTTTTCTCCCACATCCACAATACCAAGCAAGGACTGAGAACAAAGGACTTCATATTTTTTTAAACCAAATTTTTTTATGTTGTCTTCCTATTTTATTTCTACCTCTTTCTTGGATAGTCAATGCTGGAGAAGTATCTAGACTTTCAGCAGTGTTATTTTAAGAAAAAATTGTCAATATTTGCTGATCTTCCCATCCACTTAGTCAAGTAAACCTGTAAACCTTAATATTATCAGTGTCTTTGTCTGATATTTGGTCAACTGCTTCTTTGAAACACAAAGGCCCTCCCATTTTCATTTCAGTTCTCAACTTCCAAGTTATTTATTTACTTATTATTAAGTGTCACTTTGAACGTGGATGTAGCTGAGTTGGTAGGGTGCTTGCCTATCATGCACAAAGCCCTGAATTCAATCCCCAGTATTACATAAACCTCACATGGTGGCCCACACCCTCAATCCCCACACTCTTGAGATGGAGGCAAGAGAACTGAAGTTCAGGGTCATCCTTGGGTATATAGCAAGCTGGAGGTCAGCTTGGTCTACATAAAACTCTGTCTGAAAAGAAGAGAAAAAGTTACTCAAAAAAAGTACTATGGATGAAATAATAAATCTCTGACCACTTTCCTTGGGAAAAGTAACTCGGTTGCTATTCAACTCATAGGGAATCATTTACCTAAAGAGAGAAGTAAACAGAGATGACTGTGTTAACTAAAGTCGCCAAACTATTTTTTAAGCACACTGGTCTATAAAACAAATGTAATCTTAACAATTTGTCAATTTTGGAAAAGCCACCTACAAGCATACCACCTGGAGCAGATGAGGTCATAATTTCAAGAATGAAAACTTTCAGGATAGCAAATATCTCTGACATCCAGCTGCCAGATTGACTCTCTGACAGCCATTTTGATTGAGTACCAAAGCTTTCTAGTGCTAGTCCAACCAGGGTTGCTTTAGATGGAATGCAGAAAGTGATGGACAGGAGCCTAAGCCTGCATCCGGGAGGCATGCATCCACTCACTCGCTGCTGCCCCCATCTCTTCCATAAATAGATCTCAAAGGAAAGCTGCTAAGGCCCTATGAGGTGATTTGTATATCCTACGCCCAGAGTCTGCAGAAGAGCAAAGAGGCTTGCCTAGCACAGACCTGAAATCTCAGCACTCCGGGGGCTTACATAGGGAAATTATGAGTTCGAGATCAGCCTGTACTACACAGTGAGCACCTGACTAGCCTGGGCTACTCTCTAACAAAACAAGATTAGATTAACACTAAAACCTACACACATAAGGAACAATTTTAAATTAAGATAGCTGTAACCAAAGAAGATTTTGTTCTTTAGTTTTTAAGTTGTGTGTGTGTGTGGGGGGGAGGGGGGTGTTAATTGATTATGGTGTTTCATTTTGGTGCCTGAATGTCAGGGTGCATACATGGAGGTCAGAGGACAACTTCTGGGAGTTAGTTTGCACCTCTGTACCTTTTTGAAGCTGGTCTCTCTTCTTTCGGCTACTTCGCACGCTCCAGACTGACTGACCCACATGCTTCCAAGAGAGTCTCTCATCTTCGTCTCCCACACTGCTCTAAGACTAATGAGACTAGAGGAAAGAGCCACTGTGGCCAGCCTGTTGTTGGTTCCAGGAATGTTATGGGTCAGCAGGCTTGTGTAGCAAAAGCTTTACCCACTGAGCTGTCTCCCCAGCCCTAGTTCAATGTTTGTTTCTGTTTCCACAAAATATCTTCAAAAAATAACCACTAACAGTGGAAAACCAAGCCATTCTCCAAGTTCACGAAGTCACTGATGTCATTCTTATACCTTGGAGCTGCCTGCATAGTTTGGAGCTTTCTTAAACATAGCTCTATTTGTTTTTCAAGGAGTGAAATGAGGAAGAAAAAAATAGGAGAGACAACTGGGCAAATAGTGAATGCTTAGAGGCACCCAGATCTAAAGAATCATAAGTCATCTTATCCAGTGTTTTAGCATATACATCCCCTAACTTCCTACTTGTTACTACTGATAACAAATCATCAATGCAGACTGGAGAAATGATGTGTTTTTTAAAGGAAGCATATGCATTTGGTCATGTATTCAGAGACTTGGAGCAGATATAAAAATCTGGAAAGCTTAAAACTTACGCAAAAGATACTGTGAGGATTGAATTTCATACCAAAGAAACTGCATTCACTATGAAAAAAAAATCTCTAGTTAAACAAATTATTCCAAACATGGGACTGAATACATTCAATAATGCTTTCAGAAAAACACTGAGCCATTGTCTCCATCCTCTGCCTTAAGGAACTCAGACAGACAGCCACCAGACAGGCAGCTGAGCTCCCCATGGCTTTCAAGGATGATTTTCTGTAGTTACCATACCCTTACTACAAAGAGACTTTACAGAGCAATTCTGTAACTCGAGATGCCCTGAGTGTGCATTCTGTACTAAATTAGTGTGAGCCTGTGGCTGATGTTCACCAGATTTACTTACCAAAGATACAAGCAAGTGAAACAGGGGTTCAGTGAATATATGCCACAAACTGGTAACTGGCTAGAATACAGATTCAGAAGCAATAGAACGGTAGTGGCCAACACTATTGCATATTCTCCAAGAAATGATGGAGCCCAGACAGAGCTTCTAGAGCAGAATGCACAGCAGGTCTTCTTCTAGCTATACAATCTGAATATACCTCCTCATTGTGAAAGATCCATCCACAATGCTTCAAGACAAATAAATAGATTACAAAAAGCAGATCACTAAGATTAACCCAATCATCACTGTCCATTACAATGTTCTGTAATGGGAGAAATGGCACATATCTCAAATGCTCCACCTGATTGTCCCAAACATGTGGCTGCTAGACATTTGAAATGGGACTCTGATAATTGAAGGCCTGAATTTTTACTCTTGCTGATGCATTTCATTTCAAATTTAAACAGTAATATGCCATTGGTGACTGCCATATTGGACACAAGAGCAATGCAAATCAGAAAGATTTTAAAAACCACCATTAAGGATGAGGGTGTAGATCAGAGCACTTGCATAGCATGCACAAGGATCCTAGATTTGACCCACAGTACCATTCCAAATTGCCAGTGAACTCTAATGGGTCAAAATCATTTTAAAATCAAAGATGCAAAAACAAATTTGTATAACAGATCAAACATACAGTGGACCTTCAACACTGTAAATGCAGATACCATGGCATTATGTTTGAATATGAAATGTCCCATCAGCTCATGCTTCAGTACTTCCTCCAGCTGGAGGAAGTGAGGCATAGCCAAGCCCATTTCCACCTGAACTTCCTGTCTCCTAATCAACCAAGATTCAAATAATGGCCTCACCTTTCTACCATCACATCTCCAAGCCACTGTGCACTCACCCACACCTTCCCACCGTGAGGATTGTACCCTCTCAAACTGTGAGTTCAAATAAATCCTCCCTCCCATACTCCACTTCCTTCAGGTTCATCACAGTGACAAGAAGCAACAAATGCACATAATAAAAAGTAACAAGGGACATCAACCCAAAGATATTTCATTTTCTATAAGTTGAAGCATGCTTCAGGGGACATTAGGATCTAAAAAAGCAAAGTAAAATTGTTTTCAAAGTGAAAATTGGGCTGCTCTGTGAAAATTTAGGGAGGAAAAATGCAATTGATAAATTCTTCATTTCACTCCGTTCGCATTGTCTGGCCTTAATTTTAAGAATGAGATGGTAGAAAGCACCTCCGTCTAGCACTTAACAATTTGTATACTTGTAGCTTGATAGACATAACAGTGAGACGATTCTGTCAGGTGTAAACAGTGTTTTCGCACTTCCTACCAATGTGTGCTTTCGTTATTATTCAACGTTTAATTAAGTCACAACACCAGAAAACATCTGGTAGTAAACTTCAGCACATCCACGGTACCCCATGAATGACAGACTGCTGGAGCCCATAGTGCTAGTTTAGGCAGAAAGGGTGGTTTTTATAGAAGAAGACACAGAGGAGTCAGCCAAGGATTAATGGGCAAACATGCTCAACTGGACATAGTGCTGCAGCTCTCCTTTGCGTGACCATGACAAAGTCACATCTTGTTAAGCTTAGTTTCCTGCTCTGAAAACTGGGGCTAATCAGACTGTCCCAATACTAAACCAAACACAGATGCAGTACTCTGTATAGAGAATGCAGACATTACATATGCCCCTTCCTGCCCCTGCTACCCTAAGATTGTCTTTAGCAATAACGAGTAACAGAAGTTTGGAGCAATCACCATCTCATTGTTACTTCATGTGACTCTCTGTACAGACAGATCCTATCCTATAATCCAGTCTGTAAAAACTTCTTTATTACACAGAACAAGAGGGAGGCTTTGATCAGTCTTGTGTGTTCATGAACACCAGGGCATGGCTGTCCTGAACATTCACCTTAGCAGTCGTTACAGTTCCTACAAACAGGTTATTTCTATTTCTTTACACATTGTCAGACATCAGCTTTGGTTTACAGGAAAGATTAATGAAACTAGAAGTGCATTTAAGTCATAAGGTCTTAAAACAAACAAACAAAAATAGCAAAGGACACAGCTAGCTACAAAGGTCTTAGGGAATCATCTAATTCCGACTTTTGTTTTTTTAAGCTTCAATACTGAGAAGACAACATTGCTCCAAATTTCTTAGACTTCTGTTTCAAAGCTCTTCCTGTCTTAGGACATTGGATCAAAATTTATCTCATCAATATTTACTCAGAGCTCAGTAGTTCTGTGACCCTCCTGCTTGCTGAATATGCTACTAAGTGAAAAAATAAAATTATAGCAAATTATGATATATATACACACACAAAATGCATTGCAAGCATAGTCTCTTATGACTACATTTAGATTTGGTATTATTTAAGGTTTAAGTAAATGCTGCAGGTCAGTACTTTGAACTCATAAAAACAAAATGGAAACCTTTATGAAAAATAAGTGCATGTACACACATACACACACACACACACACACACACACACACACAGAGAGAGAGAGAGAGAGAGAGAGATGAATATAAAACAGTATATACTCTTTAGGATTAAAAATTAATTTAAACATTAAGGTTTTTATTGCTCCAGTTTCTTGGCAGATTACTCAGAAATTATATTCATCTCCCTCTCCTCTTGCACTCAGTAGAAATCTAAAACTGCATTTGACCTACCCTGAAGCTAATATTCCTCCTACAGGCTGATTCCTTTAAAAAAAAAAAAAAAAGAAAGAAAGAAAGAAAAAAGAAGCACAGAAGATGAGCTGCCCAAACCCAATAGCTTCCTCACATATAAATATGACTAATGAAAACTGTAAGAAACCACTGGCTAAAACACATTTCAGATATTATCAATATGTTAGTTTCTATTTTTCAATAGTTCCAATCATCTGAGCCAACTGAATTGGCTGGCCCTTCATCTCAGGGAGAAAAATTAAAAATAGTTTCACATAATGTATAAGTGTAGTGTGCACTGGTAATGTATGTGTCTCTGAACCTTGACTCTCTTTACTCCTTGTTTAGTAAAAGGCTCCCAAGTGTTCGGGTGACATAAGCAACCTTGTCCTCCTTTGCTGAGAGCTTCCCCTGAACTTCAGATGCTATGCGTCATTATGAGTGTTGGCCCAAAGACTCAAGTCTTATGATCAGAATTCTATAACCAGTAGCTGAATGAAGTATGTTTCCATTTATCTTATGAAGGAAGTGTTTCTTTCATGTCACAAGGTTTGTGATTGGGAAAAGTTGGTGAGATCATAGAAGCAAGCAATCTCCTAGACAGTATGAAAACCAGACCCATGAAACTGAGCAGTAGTGTCCTATCAGCTACAGTGGACAACATAACAAATGTACAGTTTTTCTGGTTGTCTTTCCAGTTGCTTGGGCTGAGTTCCAACTATTGAGTTGAGGCAGTCCTTAAACCTCAGCCTACCATGTAGCTAGAATTACTGCTGTCATTGGCCTGTGAGATGGCTAAGTGGATATGCTTGCAGGCAAGCATGAAGACTTAAGTTTGAGCTACATTGAAACACTGGAGCTTGGTAGATGCACACTGTGACCAGAGCAGAAGATTCACTTGGCAAGCATGGCTGGTAATAGAATGTTGTTTATCTGAGACAAGCCTAAACTGTTACTCTAAGAAATGCCCACCTTACTCTACAGAGGCTGAGGCAGCACAAAGACCTTTCTCAGCAACACAGTGATGTAGACAGATGCAGAGCAGCGAAGTCTTAGATGGTAGCCCAAAAGTAGTAGGAAAGGAGAGCTCACAGAAATAAGGAAGTCAGTTTGGCCTGCAGCATATGCTGACTCCATGTGCTGTTTGCATTATGGTTTAATATACTGGATTTGAAATGGGAAACTAAGGCAAGTGATACTCACTCTTTGTTCACTGAGTGGGAAAAATGGCAACACAATGGAGTGGGTCTTCCATTGTTCCTCAGTGGGGTGAGGAGGCATGCCTAGGAGAGGCAGACTAGGGATACACAAGGCCAGAAACAGGCATAGCCTTTAGCAAAGCTGAGTCAATGTACACACAAAGCGGGTCAGAGTGGTCTAAAGCAAGATGCAAACAGGAGTTTGGGTCATCACCATGAACAGTGAAGGCTGAGGCATAAGCAACTAGGATTCTAGCTGAAGAAAAGTAAAAGACAAGAATGGGATGGGAATTGAAAAAAAGTGGCAAAAGAAGTTCTTCATGATCTAACAAAAGAAAATTTCACTGTATGGAGCTGCTACAAGCATTCTTCACATCAGTCCCTAGGGCATGAAGCAGACCATGCTAAAATGGTAGTAATAGCTACTCTTCTCCTCAGTGTGACCAAATACCTAACAAAACAATAAAGGAAAGACAGATTTAATTTGAACTGGCTCACAGTTTGCAGATATACAGTCCACCACAGTAGTGAGGGAATGATGGTCAGGGCTCCATCTTTGGTGCTAGAAACCCAAGGTACATATAGCCTGGTACATCCTTGCAGATCATAAGCAGAGACAGGTTAGGAAGAAGGGTCAAGCTATAAACCAGAATAAACTCTCCCTAGCAACCCACTTCCTAGGGCATGGACACACCTCCTAAGGATTCCAGAACCTGTCAAAACAGTGCCACCAACTGGTGAACAAGTGTTCCAATACACTAGCCTGTGTGGCACATTTCACACTCAAATCATACCAGTATTTACCTTCCCCTTAGTTAAATCTTCATCATTACACAATTACCCTCCTGGTTTCTTGCTGTGACTGCTGTAGATGCAGAATGACCCAAGCGTTCACTGCCTGCTTAGATGAAAGCTGAGTTGCAACTCTGAAGCCTTGGGAAGTTGTCTGAGACACTTACATTTATCTCAGACTGTAGTAGCAATGATTGGAGGTATAGTCACTGAACTTAGAGAGCTTACATTCTAGTGCAGCCATGGGGAAAATGATATATTTTAAGTTGGGTAAAGTCAAAGTAATAGAGGAATGAGAAGAGCAAAAATATACAGATGGGATGCTGAATAACAATCATGCAAGACAGTATTTGATTATGTAATTGGAGAATGTAATATACAGGATGGAATTTAAAACAAAACAAAACAAAACAAAAATAACAAAACAAAAACCAGTTACCAGCTCCCCGGACCAATGGCAGGTCCTTCCCAAACCTGATGAATGGGAAAAACAAAGGCAGGTTCATAAAAATTCAATGCTAATTGTCAACTTGATACAATCTGGAGGCCTTGGAAGGTGGCCCCCTGGGCATGCGTATGAGGGATTATATTGATTGTCATTAAGTGATATGGGAAGATGCTCCACTGTGGACAGACCATTCTGCTAGTAGGAAATTCCAAACTATTTAACTGAAGAGAGAAAACTGGGCAGCATAGGCATTCATTCATTGTTCTCTTCTAAATGTGGATATAACATGACTGGCTGCTTTAAGCTCCTGATGTCCTGATGTCCCGCCATGATGGACTGCACTTTGAAATCTAAGCCAAAATAAACCCTTTCTCTCTTAATTTCTTTGTCAGCACATTTTATCACAGTAACAGGAAAGGAAATTAGATATCACCCAAGGAACAGATAACAAATGGTCACATTTAACAGCAGAATCTAGAAATGCTTTGGGCAGGAGTATGGAAGCAAAACAGTAGACTAAGGGTTACTGTAGGCCTGCATCATGAGACAAGGGTAGATATGTGCCTGTAATCCCAGTGCCCTGGAAGTAGAAGTAGGAAAATCAGAAGTTCAAAGTCATCCTTGACTACAGAGGGAGTTCAAGGCCGTCCTAGGCTACATGAAACAAACAAAAAGTACCAGGAGAAGAAAGGGACAATATAAGAAATTCATATAGACTAGCAAACAATGCCTGGGGTTTAGACTTTGGGAGAACTTAGCATCTAAATCTAGAAATGCACTGCTAACAACTAAAGGATCAGGAATCCAAAGACATCTGGCTTTGAGCCCTAGACAGTCACTATGCGTTATCTGATGAGATAGTTCATGGAACATCTGGGTAAAGAAACCCAAACAGTATACAAAGATCAATACTGATGTAGCCCTATACAATCTTAAATTTGCATTAATATACAATGATCAATACCAATTTAGCCAAATATAATATTAATTTTGTATCAGTATACAAAGGTATAAAGCTATATTCAATAATCTGTCCTTTTTTCTTGTTCTTTCCTATACTATGTCTATGTCCCATTTTTCTCAAGTCTGTTCACTCCTATATAGGAGAGAAAGGAGGATACAGAAAAGCAAAAGAGAGAAGTCCCTGGGTCTAACCTCCAAAAACCCATTTAACAAGACCATTTAACAGCTTGTAGTCTTTTCCCCTAAATAACAAAATTTTCTATTATCTATCAAATAACCAAAGGGGAAGAACACCCTCCCCACCTTCTGGGGATGGGACGTTGTTCTCTTAAAATGACTTTCTGCTGATTTGGGACGTAGTAAACCTGTTTGGGGCCCAAATAAGAATGGAAAAATGGTTAAAAATGTTAATAGAATCATTTGATGTTCAGTCCCTTTGTGCTCAGCTATTTAGATGTCCTACGAAGTTCATAGACAGAAGCTGATCTTCAGAACTTTACTGAAGATCTGGCTGGAGTAGTCTGTGGAGCTGAACGATCTTAGCGATTTTGAGTTGTTGTGGTTATAGACTTTTGAGGAAACTGCTATTGAAGAAGTCTGCAAGGCTGGATCATCTGGGCCACTCGTCTTCTTTGGTGTCTGATCTGTTTTCTGCTGAGGTTTCCGTTGTCCAGTTGTCCCTGGATTCCTTGAATGGATGCTTTAAATCTCCTGGAAAGATAAGAACAGAGAGAGCCCTGCCCTAATCCTAACTCTGGGACAATTACCTTTTTTTGGGGGGGTCAGGTAATATTTTTCCTGGAGCAAATTTGGTTTTTTGATAATATATAAAGTATTACCTTTCAATCCGGATTAAAGAAGAAATTATTTTGATATTTTGGAGCTAAAGATATAAATCTTTTTGTGGGGAATTTCTGCTAATAAGGTAGAAGTCTGGCATTGCCAGAAAGCCCCCTGAGCTCATTGCTAAATGAGGGACTCCCTTTTTTTCATCAGAATGCACCCTTCCATCTGATCTGAGGGGAACCAGATCATCTAAAGGAGTGTCATGTGACCCAATCTTCCCCCAATAAGAAATCTGTCCATCGAACACCTGGAGATATTTTAAAGTACTTCCCCATGCTAGTGAGGTCTGTCTGTGCCTTGGTTTCAGTCAATGACATTTTTCTACCTCTATCCTACCTGGAGATTTAACCCCACCCCCACTGGCCATGGGTTAAATAGGTATTACATTTGTTTTCTTCTGATAGGACAATCCCTAGCAAATCAAACACATTCACCTCCAAAACCCCTCCCCGCTGCCCAAAGATTTATAAAAAGAGTTTACCAAATGAACTTTTTCTGCATGCCTCCACAA
>CAJQZJ010013043.1:1486454-1502954 GCA_907164525.1 Lophiomys imhausi
CACACACACACACACACACACACACACACACACACACACACACACCAATAAGGTGCTAATAAGAGTACTTTTCCTTCCTATCTATGACTTTGGCAGGTCATTCTCTGTATGAGAGAATCTCCTTTAACAGGAATCCAAAGCAAACCTTAATATCAATTTCTGGGTTGAGGCTGCACATTAAAGGCAAAGCTATTACAGAGAAATAGTCAGTGAGGCATAGCATGTTGGCAAAAGCCATTTGTTGAGAATAGAAAACCAGATTTCAACTCAAGACTCTCTTGCATTCTAACTGAATTTTAAATGAGTCATTTTACCTACCACATAACAATTAGTTTTTTTATTTACAATATGCTAGGGCACTTGACATTATCCTTAAGATATTTCCTAGAAAAAAATTATTCTATGCTCAAAGGATATTATTTCCATGAGAATTGCTAAATTCTCAATTTCTATA
Source organism: Lophiomys imhausi (assembly GCA_907164525.1). Classification (NCBI taxonomy): domain Eukaryota; kingdom Metazoa; phylum Chordata; class Mammalia; order Rodentia; family Muridae; genus Lophiomys; species Lophiomys imhausi. The sequence continues at coordinate 1,486,909 of CAJQZJ010013043.1, forward strand.
GCTTTTTTAGAATCATTTTATGGATTATATATATTATTCATCTATGTCATGTATAAGTTCCAAATCTTTAGAAGAAATCTTATGCCCGTTGATATTTTGTTGCTGTAACAAAATGCCTGAAATATTCAATTTATAAAGAGAAAAAGTTTGGAGTGTTTTTTGTTTGTTTGTTTTTGGAGGTTTTGTTCTTTGTTTTGGGGTGTGTGTGTGTGTGTGTGTGTGTGTGTGTGTGTGTGTGTGTTTCTTGGTTTCTTTTCTTTTCCTTCTATGTTAGGATGATCTGAAAGGCTTGTATTCAAATGATAATTGTTTGACTTCTGCCTTCCTAACTGTTTTGTGGTATACATGAACAAACATGATGCTGTGTAACCTTGTTCTATCTACCTTAATTAGTTGAATAAAGTGCCTGCAACATGGATTGGGTAGAGACAGGTAGATGGGGGAAAAGGTTCTCAAAATTATGGAGAGGAGAGAAGGCAGCAGAAGGAAAAGGAGAAGACACACCATGAGTTAGATGGAAGAACATCACTCCTCCATGTGGCCTGGAACATCGACATAGCATGGAGAATAACAGTCCAATATATTGGGGTTTTATTTGGGGAATAGAATTAAAGGCTAGCTTAGATGGGCCGAGACTATACAGTCCAGGCTAAGAGTTTTTAAAATCCATCAGGAGTCTGTGTGATTATTTATAAGTGGTGGGTCAGGAATAACACTGCCAACCTAATGACAATATATTCTTACTGGTGATTATTAATGATAATTTTTACATTTATGATTTTGGGAGTTCCAGCACCATGATATGGGCTTATAGCAAAGAAGCATGTCATAGTAGAAATGTATGGCAGAGCAAAACTGCTCATGTCATAGCCTGGAAGTGAGAGAGGAAGAAGAGGGACTTAATAACATGGCACCCATAAGGCCACACCATCTACTACCTCCCAGCAGTGCAAGCTGGGGACAGATCCTAACACACGGGCCACTGTGGGTTTAGCATCTAAATGTGGCAGTCTCCATATCTTTGAAGAATAATCTGAACTAAAAGAAGATTGACAGCTAGTTGGTTATTGGTAGTATATGTCTTCAATCCCAGTACTTGGGAGGCAGAGACAGGTGAATCTCTGTGAGTTTGAGGCCAGTCAGCCTATAGACAGAGTTCAAGAACAGCCAGGGCCACAGACAGACCCCCCCCAGAAAAAAACAAAATAAATAAATGATAGATGGATAGATAGACAGACAGATAGGTATTTAAGGAAAATAATGAAGGAAGGTTCATACAATGTGATGAAATAAAAAGGAGAGACAGTGTTTTTAAAAGTTGACATTTGAATGTAAATTTGCATCAAAGTTCAATTATAAATTTGAAAACTTAATATATTAATAATTTTTAAATTTTTACATGGAGAAGTAAAGTTCATAGATACCAAAGTCTACTTTAGAAATGAAAAACTCAATATTAAACCTTCAATTTCTGTAGCTATCTTAGCATCATTTTATAGATTATATGTATTATCACCTTTGTCATGTATTAGCTCCAAGAGATTAGAAGGAAGCTTGTGTTAGTCAGTTTTCTAATGCTGTAACAATTTAAGTAAGAATTAACTGCACTATTAAACTAAAATAAAACATCATCACAGTCAAACAGCATGAACATGAAAGAGGAGAAAGCAAAGGGACACATCAGAGAAACAAAAGTAGCCACCGCCCTCAGAAGCGGGCCACCTGTGGAAAATGAAACTTGCTCCTACCTACCACCAAGTGTACATGCCCCCCAGAGGCTAAAGGAGTAAACAATAAACAGTGTAACTGAAAAGTCAGGCTTTACAGGTAAGTCTATAAAAGAGGAATGGGGATTTTACTATTTTTACAGAAAAAAAAAGTAAAATCCTATTGGATTGAATTACACTAACACTGAAGAGTTATTTTCATTAAACAACATAATGGCGCGGGAGAGAAGTGTGGGGATGTGAGTTCAAATCCCCAGAAGTTACAAAAAAGCAACAGTACCGCTGGAGAGGAGACAAAGGCACTGACAGGGAAATCTGCAGCTAGTCAGGCATTTACAGTTCTTAACAGAGACCCTGTCCCAAACATGGTGGAAGGAATGAGGTTGTCTTTTGGCCTCTACCCTCAGGCCTACGCAGGAACACACACACCCAAGAATATAGTTCTCAGAGAAGAGACAGAAATGTTTGCCATGTGGAGGAGTCACGCAAGACCTCCCTGAGTATACAAAAGGTACCTATGTATGAACAGGAAAAATATAAAAACTTACAGTGGAAATTTTTTAAATAAATGTGAAGGGAAATTTATAGAAGAGAATAATTTTCAAAGGAAAAACACAAAGACATATTCAAAGCAAAATAAAACAAATACATGCACCTTAGAAAGAGGGAAAAACAGGAAGCAGAATATCGCCATGTGCTAGTGGAGTGGATATTTGACATTGATGCTGGTGCGGTCTCCTACTGATGAGAAGGGATCTGAGAGCGCTGTAAAGAAATCTCACTGAAAACACGCACCCATGGGTTCGTGCACCCTATGAAATATTAAATTTATTAGTTTAGATCCAAAGTACCCTCCCCTTAGTGTTTTTCAATAAGGTATGCATCTGAAGTTTCTGATAGCAGTCATATGTTTGCAGGAAGATGACGTGGAGAAAATGTGATGCTCAATCCTGGGGGAGAACATGAATAAAGTGTAGACCAAACCACTAGGGGTTGAGCGAAATGAATTTGATGTACACATGATAAAGAGTACCTGAAAATATAATGCCCAGGGGAAGAGATACAAAGAAATAAATGGGATCCATAACTCATATAAATTAAAAATGCAATTATAACAATATTTTTTATAATGCACACATTGACAAGTGTGGACACTTTGGCTGACACCTGAACAAGTTTGGTGGGGGTTGTGTACATACCAACAAGGACACACACACACACCAAAAAATGGAGCCCTATGAAAGTATAAATATACATGTGTATGCACACAGAGTCACCAAACACAATTTTTACAAGACAACACACTCCAATCACACTTAAGACATGCTGCTTCTGCATTCTTTTCTCCTTCTTTCCTATTTTATTTTTAGTATTGATCTTTGGCAACTACAATGATTGCAGGTTACTGCTCTCCATCTCAAAAGCCCGAGGCAGACACACCAGCTGAGGGTCATAAACACAAGATCAAGAGCCAACAGAAAGCAGATCAGACAAGATTTCCTTTCCTTGGTTGCCTCCTCCAAAGTGTCACAAACAAGAACAGACTAGAGGTGGGACGCAGGGCAGGGGTTGCTCTGGGCACTAACTGCACTTCCCAAGAATGAACTTTTCATCCCAACTTCAGCCTTGACTTGTCTGATTGAGGCCAAATTATAAGCAGGAGTTGATATGCCACCCTCGAATGCATACAGGGATATTCTAAAACAAAGGAGCATCTTAAAGCACCCTAAACCCAGCAAAGTTAAGTTAGAGAACTATGAAGACCAGCTTTTCTCTTAATAGGAAACTGCGAAATAAGTGAGGGTATATGTGAAAATATCCAGGCTGATTTCAATAGATTAGCAAGCTGAGGGTGCAAGGGGTGAAGTAGATAGCAGAGAGAGTCAGTGTGGTCCTCAGTGGTTTCAATTCAATACACACAAAAACAAAGCGCACTAAAATTTCTATCCTCAAATAACTGAATACTATCTTTCTCATGAGGGCATCTTTATTCCTTTACTAAAATATATTTATTGATTCTTTTGAGAAAGTATTTAGCTTTAGCTAAGATATAACTTTCTTAGAATTGAACTCTCCTGGGCTGAAGGACAGACGATACTCAGCAAGGCACAGAATTCTCTCTACCTTTACAAATGTGCCCAAGGAAAAAAGATGAGAAGCTGTGGTGTTACAGTCACACTGCATGGTTCTGGCTCTTTGTAGTCACCAAGGCCACAGTGAACAGTATTGTAACACCACAGGATAGTGGCTGAAGTTTGGATCTGGCGTAACCTCCAGAGGCCTATGTGTTAAAGGCTTGGTCCACTGCCTGTATAACAAATGAGGGGTGCTAGAATCTTTAGAAGGTGGGGCCTACAAGGAAGAGGCTTGTCCATTGGAAGACATACCCTTGAAGGGGATACTAGGATTCCCAGCCACCTACCCATCTTATCTTTCTTTGCTTCCTGGCCATCATGAGGTAAAAATGCCTCTTGTTACCACACTCTTCCACCATGATACATCCTGCTACTAAACCCCAAAGCAACAGAGACAAGTGTCTGTGAAGTGAGGCCTCTGAGATTGTAAGCCAAGGTCTTTTCTCCTTCTATCCTGACTGTTATAGACACATTGTCATGGCAATGGAAAGATGACCAATGCAAGTCCTTGTAAGCGAGAGGACAGATTTCATGTAGGGATTCCTAACACCCTACAGCCTAGGTTTTGTAGTGAGCATCTTCCAGGACTGTTATTAACACTATGCTTGCAAAACAGAATTGTCAACTCTTTAAAACAGGGCTGGTGAGATGGCTCAGCAGGCAAAGGTGCTTATTGTCCAGCCTGGTGACCTGAGTTTGATCTCTAGGATCCACATGGTGGAAGGAGCGCACACGAACTCCTGCAAGCAGGAACTATGTGCAGCACACACACCAAATACATAAACAAAGGCATTATACAAAGAGAGAATGAATTAACTTAAAACTAAAGCATAGCATGTCCTACAGAATCCTTATCATACAAGGTACCTAGAAGAGAAGTCAAATATACAAAGGGGACGTAATGGAACTGGTCTAACAGGTGGGAAGAGGGTGGGGAAGAGGTGGCTGCTCAGGGCAAACAGGGATAAGAAGGTGATAGCAGGTGTACTCAAGAGTATTTTTCTAATGCAGTTGCTTGTTACTAGATGAGAGGTAACCACACAGTAAGCATTCCAGATTTTGCTAAAAATGATGAGAGGTCAGTGAGTCTAAAACAATCATTTCCTGATAAGGCTCTTTTCTTGTGGCTTCTCAAGATTATAGTATTCCTTTCACAAATCAAAGAATGGCCTTCCATAGATACTGAGTAAAGTCCTCAGAATGACATAGGGACAGAGCCACCAGGAATCCAAAGGCTATAGACTTCACCTTGTCTTTCGGGGAGCATACTGAGTTCCCAAAAGGCATCCGCAATTCAAAATAAGCTAAGAAGAATTACATGCCCATGATCTCAGCACTTGAGAGGTGGAGGCAGAACAATCAAAGGTTCAAGGTCAGCTCTGCTATACAGCAAGTTGGAAACCAGCACTGTTCACATGAGACCCTGCCTCAAAAATAAAACAAACAAAACCACAAGAAATGAGGGCGATGAAGGCCATTCTCAGCAAGTACGAAGACCTGGGTTCAAGCCTTAGCATTCATTTCCTTTAATGTGGCTAAGGAGGATAGCACAAACTTATAATTAACACTCAAGGGGCATCAACATAAGAATCTCAAATTTGAAAGCAATCTGGGCTACATAATTAATTGATCAATCAATCAATCAATACAAACAAAATGCCCATTAAAAAGTAAAAATGAGACCAGGTTCGACTTCAGAAGAGTAAGCTAATCACATCATCATCCTGCTTTTGATTATTGTACTAAGGATATTATAGACAATGTTTGGTGCAAGTGGACTCTCATGCCTATAATCCCATTTGGGAGTCAGAGGCAGGAGGATTGCTGTAATTTCAAGATCATTCTGTTCTAGAGTAAATCCCAGCCCAACCTGGGAAAAACAGTAGAAACACTTAATACAACTAAGAGTCAGGAGAGACAGTCTGGAGGAAAGCTGGGTGAGTGAGTAAGAGGGTGGAGTACATCAAACTGAATAATCTTTACACCTACTTGAAACCTACATTACTTTAAAAGTGGATCTTTTTTCAAACAATAGAAATGGACTTTTAGGAAGGTTATGTGATACCTTTTTTCTCTGGATAGGCTTATGCATGTGTGTATTCACATGCATGCATGTGAACATATCTTAAAAATAGTTCTCAGTTACTTGTATAGCCTAAATACCACAAATAAAATAATACTAGTTTCTTGCTATTCTCACTCAATTTCAATAGGGTTTTATCAAGTAGATAGATTCACAGGGTATCATACTATATCTTCTACATAAAGTTATGTCTGTAAATGTTCCTCTTATTTTTCTATCATATTTATATATAAAACCAAAAATATATAGCTGCCAGTCCTATCTAAACTCAAGATGAATAGAATAAAAAACATAGCTGATTTGAATGAATATTTCATAAGAAAACTTTCATATTTATTGTGAGGTTATTGAGCTATTTTTTTCAAGAATTGAAAGAGAACAATTTTAAAGCCACTACCATTTGTTCAATGTCATATGCCATTAAGTCTACTTATATCACAACACTATACAAGGAAAAGTAATAAATCTATTGTGTATATGAAGAAAGATAGATTTGTAAGGACTAATTTGCCAAAATGACAAAGCTCTGCCACACTTTGCCACTGTATTAAAAGCATCCATATCTTTCCTTACCAGTCAGACCATAATGGTAACATAGTCATTCTAAGCATGTTTGTGCATCTTTTTTTTTCCCCAGTATTCATTCCTGGCTCCTATTTAAAGATAAAGTTTGTTACCAAAGCTGAAGAAAAATCTTAGAGGAATGAGAGAAATGCGAGCGGAATTCCAGGCAGCAATATAGGCGTGCTCAAGTGTGAAACATGAGAAGAACATCTGCCAAGTTCGTCTTGGCCCCGCCTGATACTATCTCACTGATCTGAGTCCAACTTCCATTTTTTTCTCTCCATCTTTCCCTCCCCCACTTCCTCTCTGTTCCAGAAGCATGTAAAAATCAGAGGAAAGAGACTGGAGAAACTTCTGAGAAGACACTGGAAACATTGTAGAGTAAGGGAAGGGATCGCTAATCTACTCATAGCTTTATTCCACGTAGGAAAAATTCAAAGGCAAATCTTTACAGGATTATAAATAACAGAAAAAAATTATCCAAAATTGCTTGTAGGATAAAATATGTTAGGGAAGAATCACTCAAAGGAACGAACTTAAATATATCATTGAATCTTATACACAGGACATTACAATTTAGTATGAGTCAAGTCTGAAGTTGGATGTACTTTCTAATTCGATGCTATATTTTAGTTCTTTAATTAGGTTTTGATTCAGCATCCAGGTTTGTGCTGTAGTACCAGTCCCTATCTGTGCAACTCTGATGCTAATGAATCTGTCTCCTAAGTCTTTAACAACACTGTCTGTGCTCAGCAGTATTTCTCGAGTCCACAGACTTCATTCATGACACTGACCTTGATTGACTTCACTCCACATCTGAAAACTCCTCAGTCTAGTGTGTATAGCTGGCATTATTTTAGAAGTGTAATAGAAAGTTCTTGTTCTGTCTTGCTTTTAAATGTTAAATAGGATGGTCTGGGTACTCATCATCAGAAGAATGTGGAATATATCCACGATGGAGTTTCATTCAGACAGATGTTATTTGCAGAAAAAAAAATGGATGGAATTATAGATCATCATATAAAAGATACTTAGCTGGACACAGAAAGACAAACACTATATGTTTCTCTTGTATGGAGCCTAAATTTCACATGTACACACACACACACCTGTACATGTGACATGGAACTACAAAAGGGATTTATTTGGGGAAGAGAAGGTGGAGAGTGAATACAGTCAGAGCACATGACAGAATTCATCAAAAATCATCACTTTGCACAACAACTCTACCCCAATGAAAAAATTAAACAAAGGAATAATAGTTATAGGATTTTTTTTTCTTGTTAATGTCACCCAGGCCTTTTTCGCACAACATCTGGTGAAGTTAGAAACAGTACTATCTTAGCACAGCAGTAGAGAGAATATAATTTCCTAGAATTCAAACACACAGGCTATACATTCTGTGTCCAATCTCTAACAAGAAGCAATCAGCTGAAAAATGGGTCTGAACAACAGTGTCATTCTGCCGTTCTGAGGCTCAAGTGAAAATGGAGTCTATGAAGGCTGGACCTACAAGCTCCCCTAACATCTAGAGGAAAAAATAAAATAAAATAAAAAGGAGACCAAAATAACCGTGTGAGGCATTGTGTTAATGTGGGAGATGCCACAGGAAATATTTTAGTACCCTCTTCAACAGATTCACACCCTGATAGAGGAGATAAAGTTAACAGACAATTATAATTCAGCTCTATGAGACATGTCACAAGGACAAGCACTGGCCATAAGGAAGCATATAGGAGAGGGAGAGTCAGGGTGCTCAGTAGAGCTCGCCGGAGGAAATGATGCCTCTCCAAGGCACACATGCTCTCCATCCACTAGGGTGGCCATAACAATGACAGACAGCAACATCTGCTGGGAAAACAGGGAAAAATTTGAATCCTCATACATCATCAGTGAGGAAATAAGCTGAGAAGACCTTAGGGAAAAGGTTTCACATCGCTGGAGAGCTAGGACAATCAATAAAGTACTTGCTTTGAAAACATGAGGATCTGAATTTAATCCACAGAATGCACATAAAAATCTGGGGGTAGTAGCATACATTTGCAATCTCAGCCCTGGGAAAGCAGGAACAAGCAGATGCCCATGGCTCCTTGGCCAGCCAGCCACTGATTCAGTGGTTCTCAACCCATGGATTGTGACCCCTTTGGCAAACTTCTGTCTCAAGAAATATTTACCTTGAGATTCATAATGGTAGCAAAATTAGAGTTAAAAAATAAAAACAAGAATAATTGTATGGTTGGTGGGTCACCAAAACATAAAGAATAATATTAAAGGGTTGCAGCATTAGGGAGGTTAAGAACCATTGAAAAGATCCTGTCTCGAAAACAATTTCACTAGAATCTAAGGAAGACATACAAGGATGACCTCCACACATACACACGCACATATGTGTGCGCACACACATGCACACACACACAACAATCCTTTGACAGCATCTCAAGTTTAGCACAGAATTACCCTATCACCTAGCAATCTGACACTTAGTTACACACAAAATATGCACAAGAATGCTCACAGTAATATGTGCAAAATGACTTAAAAGTAGGGTACCTCAAGTGCTCCTCAAATAATAAATGGACTCCCCAAAAATTAAAAAAAAAACAAAAACATAACAGTATCACACTCCAAAATGGGTCATCCACTCAGTTAAGAGGTACCTGCAATGTTGCCACGGAGAGACAAACAAACTTGGAAAAACACTTGCTGTATAACATCAGACACATAAGATCACAAATCATATGATTTCCACTTATATGAAATGTCTAAAGCACACACTCTAGACTAATTACTTTAGATATTGGAGGAAGATAGACAGGAAGAACAAGTATTAGTGGATACATCATTTCTCTTTGGGGAGATGAAAAACATGCTAATGATCTTTATAGAATCTTTGCAAATATTCTGATGCCTGCTGAACTCAAAGCTTTAAAAGTATAAGGAGACTGAGTTTAGCTTAGTGATAAGAGTACTTATGTACTATGAACAGGGCCCTGGCTTCAACCTCAAGCACCATTTAAGAAAGATAAAATTGTAAAGCATATGAATTTTCTCTCTTTTTTTTTTTTCAGAAGACAGTGAGGAGACCGCAGCCTTGGGTGGGACTAGCCCCAGAATGGTAAACTCGGGCTGGCAAAAGAGATGTGGCATAGGACCTGCACAGAAAAGGTTCACAAGAACCAGGCAGGCTGAGGAAAGCCACAGCAGTCTGGCCATGCAGGCCAGTGGGGAGTGGCAGCACTAGGCACAGACAGAAAAGACCAACCCCCAGCAGAAGTAAGACTGCCATAGTAACATCAATGCCAGGAGATCACTGAGAGCCTGCTGATTGCAGTGTTCCTGCAGATAGACTGCTGACCATTTACCCTTAAGAACCTGTGATGTCTTGGTAGCCTTTCTAAAGTGTTAAGAGTTGGTTGGTTAGTAGGTGTTTATAGATATTAATAAGTATAGTTTAAAAAGTATGCCAACAATTTATATTTTAATTTTATAATCATCTATACTGAGAACATTGATTCTCACAAATATGTAGTATAAAAAAGCAGTACTCAACCGGGCGTGGTGGCCTTTAATCCCAGCACTTGGGAGGCAGAGGCAGGCAGGTCATTGTGAGTTCCAGGCCAGCCTGGTCTACAAAGTGAGTCGAGGACAGCCAGAGCTGTTACACAGAGAGACCCTGTCTCGAAAAAAACAAGAGAGAGAGAGAGAGAGAAAGCAGTACTCAACTGGGAGGATGGCTCAGTGGATAAAATGTTTGCTGCACAAGAGTGAGGACCTAATTCTGTTTTATTTTGTTTTTCTTGTTTGTTTGTTGTTTTTTTCCTTTATTTTTTATTTCTTCAAGTTACATCTCAATCGCAGTCCCCTCCCTATACCCCCTCCAGTCCCACCCTCCCACCCTCAACTCCCCATCCTCTTCCCTTTTTTTTTTTTAAGTTTAAGGTATATCTTATTTCCCCCTACATTTTCCCCTTTCAGCCCAACAAATGGCTCTTTCTCTTATAATAATAAATACAATACAAAACAACAGAGGTAATTAGGCCACAGTTATGAGGGTTATATGGCTTAGTGTACATTCCCAATGTCCAGTCCATATGTATTTGGCACCTGACTTTAACATTCTACTATCTAACTAACCATCTCCATGAGTTTAAAGTTCTATATCTGACTCAACATTCATACTAACTTGCAACACAATTTTAAAAGCATCTTCTTAGATCTATAACTGAATTTTCTCTTAAAAATCACCAAATGAAGAAAAAGTTTAACAGGCAAAAACATAATTAACAGAAAAGGAAAGAAAAATATCCAAACTGGTGGATAATAAGGAGAAAGGTGAAGGCTACCAAGGTGGCTTAGTAGGTAAAGGTTCTTGGTGGTAAGCCAGAGGACCTGAGTTTGATCCCCAAGGCCCCCAAAGGAGATGAAAAGAACAGAATCCTTCAAGTTTTCTTTTGACCTCCACATGCACACAGTGTCACATGAACATCCACATATACACACATATACATACATACGTACATACATACAAAGAAATATACAAACATATATGCATACATAAGTAAGTGTGATGATTTTATTTTAAAGAGAGAAAGAAGAAAGGGGTGGGCATGGGAAGATGGGACCTAAGATGGAGCTAGCTTACCCTTGGTGACAAAGGCAGTGTTGGAGTTTTGGCCATCTGTGTGAGAATGGAAGGGGAGGGGAGGGGAGGAATCAGCTACAGCTGCTATTCTGGCTGGCTGAGCAACCTCACAAGGAAGGGTAGACAGCCTGAATTGAATGCAGGAAGTTAAGAATCCCAGCAAAGAAAAGGAGAGAGGAAAATGGGAAATAAGACACACTTGGAAATTCCTCACATCCACCCTTTACAAAAATATCTTCCATGTCGAACACTAGAGAACAATTTCCTTAGGCACAAATTGAAAAGGGGTGTCTGAGAAGGGACCTCTATTCATTTACTTCCTTGGATCCTTGAATTCTTAGGGTATGAGCAAATCCAGATTCATTTCCTGTTACTTTTTAAAGCAATATTTACATTTTTCAATGTTTTCCTATAGTTTATCAGCTACTTCAGTCCTGCAGTGGGGTGCCTCTTAGACTCTTTTCCTTCTATTTTACAATATTGCAAGCACTGTCAACATCATAAGTGGATACAAAGACACTTATTATGAAGATTTCAAAAATATTAAAGACAGTTACCTATGTTCATTGCAACATATGTTTCTCTCTCTTTTTGTAAATTTGTATTTCATAATGATTTTTATCAACATTAAGAAGCCAGAATTCTCAGCTGGGGGGTGTAGCTCAGTTGGAAATCGCTTGCTTAACAATCAGGTAGCCCTGGGCCTGACACCCAGCACTGGACATGTGCACCAAAATACATCTACTCGGTGGACTGTACATTTCAAATAATACATTTTTTTTTTTACTTCTATGCTTCAAAAACTAACAACACATATTTAAGTAATAGAATAAGCTTTTACCTTCAGCTAGTAACAATGACACCAAGTCTGAGGCTGAAGATGTCAAAACATCCACACCCTCAGCAATAGCTCAGCACACAGCAGCAGGACTCCCTAAATGGTTCCACCTGTAAAAGAAGAAAAAAAAAAGCCACTGTTGTATTATTGGCTGGGGCTGGGGAGACAGCATCTCAGAATTACAACTGAATGATATAGATAACAGTGCCCCACATCCATACACTACTTTCAGCAGTTTTGGTCAGTATTGTGGGTCAGAATTTGAGAAGGAATTTATAACCTAATTGTTCTATTTGTTGTGATCTTTAGTGTGCTTAACTATACATGTGTGTATGTACTTGTGTGCGTGTGTGTGCGTGCGCGTGCATGCTCAGCATTTATCAAACACTTCTATACTTTCAGGCAGGTGATCTTGGATGAGCCCGCACATGGGTGAGGAGCCAAGAGTACACCAAGACTTTGAAATGTGATTTCCACACATTAGACATTAGCTAATAGTTATGAAGCTTGTGTGGAACAGATACCTTTCACATATAACTTCATTTATTTCTTATCCCAATGCCATACCTGTAACCCCAGCATTTAGAAGGCTGAGGTAGATCTGCAAGTTCAAGGCTAACCTAAGCTACATCACCAGACTTCCTCTAAAATGAAAAAATTAGGGATTCTGACAGACTTCTGAATACTGTATGTGCATCGTAACACTAAATAAGTGAGTAAGTCTTGAAACCAAAGGCGTATGAAGAATCCTAAGTGGTTTATTCTCATTCTATGGTACTTCTCAAAATATGTAAATATATCCCCAGATTTAGAATGCTATCTAATCGTGGTTATATGGCAAATGGGAGATGAAATCCTGGAGAGTAAACACAGGAATGTAGGCATCATGCCACATACTGGGTGCATGTTTGGATATCTTTGAAACTCTCCTACACCAGAGCTTCTGATGCTTGAGTTTCTGTTACCATGGGCACAATGTGTGCTGACTGAAGGGACTCTGGCCAGCTTGAGAGTGTTGAGCATGACTCAGGCACACCTTGCCCTTCTCCCACATTCCCTCTGCCTTGCTAAAACCCGTTAGTTTTCCTAAAGCTAGCTGCTAAAGTCCATTCATTCCCTTATTTGGCCACTTCCTCCTCCTGAAGCTGACTACCAAGGTCCAGAAATCAAAGTGTTCATTGAAGTTCAGCAATCAAAAAACCCCTTTGCAACAGGACCATAGACTTTGTTTCCTGTCAGTGAGACACTTTGCCCTAGTTGTGCTGCCTTGTAGACCCCCAGTGTATGAGGAGGCTCTTGGCCCTCATATGACTGCTGAACTGGGGTGGGGGACTGTTATGTAGGGACACTCCACTCCAGAGGAGTGGGATAGAAGGGATGGGGGTAGAGGGTGGGATGGCGGGACTGGAAGGGGTGGAAAGAGGGCACTGTGATGAAGATATAACCTGAAGTAATAAATAAATATTAAAAATAAATAAAAATAAAAAATACCCCTTTGGCTCACCTAATTAAGATGTCTAATTAAAATTAAACAACTCGCCCTAACACAAGGAATCCCTTTTTACTTTTATAAACCACTATTTTCCTATGGGCTACATCTGTCTCCTCTCTATCCAAAGACAGAACATTTCCTTTCCCCCCAATTCTCTCTCTCTCTCTCTCTCTCTCTCTCTCTTCACCTCTTGTCTCCCCTTGCCCCTGTTCCCTTTCCCTTCTTCTTCGTCTTCTGCTATCTCCACTCTTTGTTCCTTATCCCTACCCTCTGTCCCTCTAAGGCAAATAAATGTCCTTTGTGCTAAGAACTTGGTCTTGGGGTGTCTTGAGCAGACTCCAAACGTCTCTACACTGATGACTGCAAAATTCTATATGACTGAAAAAAAGAAAATACATATTCCAAATTTTCTTCTTTCTAGTTAGACTTCCATGGCTCATTCTCTTGGCTGTGGTTGAAATCTCACCTCCCACTGCCAATTGGTGTCTCCTGTCATTTTACACTTTGCTAATGCTTACAAATCCTTGGCAACTCAGCATTTATTATGATGACAAAGAATTCAATTTGTCCCTGCATATCTTCCTAAGAAAGGAGCAGAGAATAAATTAGTAAAAATGCATAATGTTTAACACCCTATAAAAGTGAAATGTGGCATGTCACTGACTTGACTGGAAGTCCCCTGAGGAAAGAATAGTCCGAAAAGTCAGAAACATGATGATGGCATGCTAGTGCCCCCTCCAAAAAAAACCCACAAAAACTGAAACTAAGCCTTTTTTAGGTGTAGACATCTATAGGTAAGCTTTAAATCACTGAAAAAAGAGTTGAAGAAGACAACAGAAATAAATGACCTCCCATACTACTAACCTGGCAGATCTAATGGTATGAAAATGGCAATATTACTGAAAACTGTCTACAGTGATGGAATCACTAAGGCATTCTTCACAAAACGGGAGAAGCTTCATTCCTAATCATGTGTGGGAGACACTAAGACATACCGGAGCAAAATGAGCAGTATCCTAGGTACCATAACACCCGATTTCAAGCTTTACTAAACAACAGCAACAAAAACAGATGCAGAGACCATCAAGGTGGGACAGAGAATCCAGAGATACCCCCCACACATCTATAGCCATCTAATTTTTTGGAGAAGGTGTAAAAAAACAAAAACAAACAAACAAAAAAATGCACCGAGAAAAGAGAGTATCTTCAGCAAATGTTCCAGGAAGATACAGGTACAAGTGCAGAAGAATGAGAGGATCGATCTCTCTCATCCTGTACAGAAATGGATTCAAAGTGCATTGAAGACCTAATGTATAACATTAAACCCCAAAACTCTTGAAGAAAAACACGTCAAGATATGGGCAAAGGCAAGAGGCTTATGAAATGAACTCATATGGCTTGGGAAATAATTCCAATAGTTGATAAATAGCATCACATGGAATCAGAAAAGTGCTGTAGAGAAAAGGAAACGAGTAAGTATAGAGACACCTCACAGGCTGGGAACTAGGCTAACGATAGAGGATCCATGTTTAGAATATACAAAGAATTCTACTAAACAAAAAATTCTAACTAGTAAGAAAACAAATTGTCAATAAATACATGAATAAAGAATGTTCAGTATCCTTAGCCACCAAGAAAATACAAATGAAATTTTCACCTAGATTCTATCTCACCCCAGGCTGGCCTGAACTCAGAGGCATTTCCTTGCCTGTGCCTTCCAAGTGCTTGGGTTAAAGGCGCAAGTCACCACGCCTGGGACCTCAGAGCAGCAGAAAACGAGAACAGCTTGAAGTCTGTTATGTCATTGCTGTGGACTGCAAACTTATCTGTTCAAAGCTTACACTTTCAACTCTACTCCATAGATGTGCTGCTCTCTGGAGGTAGGAGGTTTGGGAAGTGATTGGGTCACATGAGGACTCTGCCAAGGGCCTCCCTCCCTCCCTGACAACCATGTCTAGATACAAGAAACCAGCTGTCTATAAGCCCTGGGAATATCTCTACCAGATGTAGTCCATATTCTACCCTTATCTTAGATTTCTGGGCTCCAGAAGACTCAGATATACAAGTTTCTTGTCGTAAGCCTAGGGCACTTTGTCATAGCTCCCTGAACTGACTCCAACATAAACAGGATTTCACCACATATTTGCAAAGAACACTTAGGCATCATTTAACCCTCTGCTCTTTTAGATTGCACTCCTATAATCACGGAGGGGATCACAGTTTCTAGCTCCCACAAACTCCCAACCCAACCAACTCCCCAGCCACCAACTAGAACCCTTAATCTCTAGCCAACTCCCAAGCCCCTCCTCTAACCTGTAATAAACTCCCAAGATTCCCTCAGGACCCCACCCCCCAGGATATTGAACATGGTCAATGTAGTCAAACATCAAGGCGGGAGAAGTAAGTTTCATCAATATAAAATGTCATATTTTGATACTTTGTCTCACAGAAGATAATTAATAATAAAATATCAGGATAGAAGAAAGAAAGAAAGAAAGAAAGAAAGAAAGAAAGGAAGGAAGGAAGGAAGGAAGGAAGGAAGGAAGGAAGGAAGGAAGGAAGGAA
>CAJQZJ010013043.1:1510122-1539300 GCA_907164525.1 Lophiomys imhausi
AAGGAAGGAAGGAAGGAAGGAAGGAAGGAAGGAAGGAAGGAAGGAAGTCGGTAAATATGTAACCACATGCCCTGTACAGTGCCTGTACTTAGCCATCCACACAGATGAGGCGGTACAGAAGGAAGAGGGTATGCTAGCTACTTCTGTTTTTAGGCTGGTTTTCAAGACTGCCCTGCCTTTTCTTCCCCTCTCCTTAAAGCACAGTTATGCACATTGTCCTCTAGGCATGACACAGCTATTGCCCTCTCTGTCTGTCTGCAGCTGAGACTGCTGTGCACAAGACTGGGTGGCACTAAGATCTATCATGGAGGTGGTGAGGGACTCCATAAGGCCTCCACCCTCCCAAATGCAGGCAGTTAACAATTGTCAGGGGAGAGGGGAAAGAAACCCCACCTCTCCTCAAGGATACAGAAGCAGTTAAGGCCCTGTGCCTCCATCTAAGGATATCTAAGAGTCTAATGATAGCTGAGGAAGAGATGTTTTCCTCCATTGTGCACTGCTCCTGAGAGGCCCATATAGTCCTGCAAGTAACCCCTCACCAAGGCTCCTGTAAACAGACCCACCTAAGATCATTGGAGTTGAATGCAATAATTTCTTTGATTTCTTGTTTGTGCCGTATGTGGGGTAAGGAGGTGTTTATTTATGTATCCCAGAAAACATCAAATCATGCTGAACTTGCCTTTAACTCCCTCCTGAAAGGAAGTTTCATTGCTAATGTTCCATCCTCCTTACTGACCTGGAGAAGAATTAGTTCTTTTTCTAATATAAAAAGTGAGTCATTTTCCTTCAGTGGGGCCCAAACTGGTCATCTTCTTCCTTATTCTATAATTACCTAGTCACCAAATCCCCCAATCTAAATTCTGACCCTTCAAATTACTCTCAAATTCTCCCTCTTCTTCATACCCTTTTTCCCGAGTATTCGTCTCACTGTCTAGAGATAAATTAACACAGACACAATTTATTCAACAAATAAAACCACAGATAAATCACCTGGAGAATTTAATTGAAATGTGTGACATCAGCTGTCTGTTGTAAAGCTTAAATACAATCATATAAGTAAAATATATAAGCTGCATCTCAAGCATGAATACATGATATAGCTAAGGTGTTTTTATTATGACTATAGAAAGAATTTCCAGGAGCTTCATCAAGAATTTCTAATAAACTAGGTGACAAGCGGGGTAACCAGCAGTGTGTCATTTCAAATTATTAGGAAATGGCATGAAGGACCCCGGGCACGTTAGATTAGGTTACATTTTTAAAATCCTTCAACTCGGTTCCTATGAAGTAGATGAGATTAGATTAGACCAGCCTTCCCACCACTGACTAAACTGCCCAAGAAAGACAACAGTTGATAAAATAGCCTCTGCTTGCAGGCATCAGAAGACTGCCAGGCTCCTTGACTTTAAGGGTCAATACTGTGGAGGGCTGACATTTGACCTGTCTTTAACCCATTTGATGGTTCCACCGCAGACAGTGGAAAAACTCAAGAGCTGAATAGGGCTTATTCCAGTCTCACAAAAGCTACACAGGCAAAAAAATTAAGAGTTCATGGCCTTCTTCAGGAAAGGTCCTGGTGACAGCCCAAGCTTTTAGCTGGATTCCCCAGGGCCCAAGCCAGAAACTGACTAGGGCTCTGGAAAACTGAAGGGCATCTTGGAGACAGCTTAACCCCTGCCTCGACCAAAGTACCCCTCTACAGAGGAAAGTGACATCGCCCACAGCTAAATATTATCTGTGTTTTTAATAATCCCCGGTAGTCATGAGAATTAACTATGCTTACAAAAATAAGAATGAGCCAAAAATCCCGAGAAAAAGTCAGAAAACAGACCCCATAGGGAATTGAGAGATAGTAGTTAATAAAGGGGAACTTTTAGAGTTACTGTGACTAATATGTTTCATAATCAAACAAACTACAAATACTGTAGTATAAGATGATCAGAGACATATTCTGTGACTTGAAATATAATCATTGGTAGGAACATACTCAAAAGATGAAAGTCACTGTACAGCATGTACAGAAGAAAGGGAAGCAGATGATAGTGTAGAAGAAAATATCCATTAAAAATTAAAGCATGGAGAGAAAAAGAATCACAGTGTGTTTATGGTATGTGTGTGGTGTGTGAGTGTATGTTGTGTGTATGTGATGTCCAACTATGTGTGATTAATGTGTGATGGTATGTCTGTAGGATGTGTGTGTGTGTGTAGGTCAGAGGGTCAGAGGGTGACTTGCAAGAGTCAGTTCTCTCCTTCCACTGTTTGTGCCCCAGAGATTGAACTCAGGTTCTCAGGTTTAGCAGCCAACACCACTTCACATCTCCTGGCTAAGAAACCAGAGCAAGTAAGAACCATTTAGGAGATGCCTTATGTGAGGACCCTCTGCTTAACTCTCCAGGCAGCCTGAAGCTTCTTAGTGTTTGACACAGACTCTTCTGTCTCAATCTCTTTACATATAAGAACGCTGACAGGTCAAGTTGTGTAAATCAACCTCTTGACATCTGAGATCTATATCATGTTAACCTTAAGAGAATTCTGGAAGTTGTCTAATCATGTGTGGTGTATTTTTTTTTTTTTTTTGGTTTTTCGAGACAGGGTTTCTCTGTGTATCCTTGGCTGTCCTGGACTCACTTTGTAGACCAGGATGGCCTTGAACTCACAAAGATTCGCCTGCCTCTGCCTCCCAAGTGCTGGGATTAAAGGCGTGCGCCACCACCGCCCGGCTGTATTTTTTTTTTTTTTTACTAATTCATTGATTCATTCATTCATTTATTTATTTTTGAGGCAAGGTCTCCCACTGAGCTTAAAGCTCATAGATTCTGCAAGACCAGCTGGCCAGGGAGCTTCAGGGATCCTCTTTCTTTCTGCCTGTCCTGTACTAGGATTGTGTGTGTCACTGTGCCCAAATTTCACACAGATGCTGAAAATCCAAACTCAGGTCCTCACGTTTGCACAGTGAGCATTTAAGTAGCCATGGCCCAGCATACTTACCACAGTTTTTATTTATATGTGTGTGTGTGTGTGAGTATGTACTTTGGGACTGTGTTCCATGGTGTATGCAGAGGTCAAAGGACAATTTGGGGGAGTCAGTTCTCTGCTTTCATCATGTGGATCATGGGGATCAAACTCAGGCCATTTGTCTTAGTGGCCACCACCTGTACCTGCTCGGCCATTTCACTGGCCCAGACCACAATTTTGAAAGAGCATATCTAAGACACAAAGACTCTGCCAGATGATTTTGATAATACTTTATTATCATTTATCAGCTTATATTATCTGATAATGGTAATTTAGTAATTAAGAGGTAGACCTTTGATCTTTCTCTTAATACATAAAAATATTAAATGAGCTAATACATAAACAGAGACTTAGATCTTCAAAGCATCTTCAACGGGTTAATCTTCATCTTCCCACAAACCACATACCTCAAGATCCAGCATGCCTAAAGCACTAGTTATTTTTACAATGCTGCATCAGAAATAGCATAAGGGAGGAAAGATTTATTTGGGGCTTACAGTTTCCAGTGCAAATGCATCATGGGAAAGGGCATGGCACAGGACGCAACCTGTGGCAGTGGGGATGGGTTGTAGTGGCTGTTCACATCATAGCAGACCAAAAAGAAGAGTACATGGGACTAGAACCAGGGGCAGGTACAACCTTCAAAGGACCACGCCCAGTGATTTACTTATGCCAACTAGGCCTCACCAGCTAAGGGTGCCTCAGTCTCCAAATATCAGTGTCATTAGCTGGGAAACAGTTATCTGAGGCACAGAACCTTTTGGGAATACTTGAGATTCAAACCACAAAACCCAGCCACTATGCACTCTCTGATTGGTGCTGTTTACACAACTGTGATGTCCTTCATACAACGACGTATTCACCAAATGTTTATTTAGCATGTTGAACACAGAAAGGCAGGCTCTGGCTACTGCGACATATTATGCAAATAAGCATACAAATGGGGAAAGTGTAGCTATGACAACGGCTGTAAGGAGAGGCACCTGGTGAGTGGGTGTGTACAGGGCATGTGGTCTCCAGCCTAAGGAGTCAGGCTCTCCTGACAAGGAAGGAACACAGCATCTGGTGTCTGTCAGATGGAGCCAGGTGAAAAACACAGGCAGGTGGATAAGAAGCAGCAAAGGCAAACAAGTGTGCTGAGAGGACACGAGTGAACAACTGGGGACAGTGAGAACAAGCATGGGAGCTGGCTCAGTGAGTACAGTGCTCACTTACAAGGGTGAGAACCTGAATTCTGATTCCCAGAATCCACAGAAAGTGGCCCATGGAAGTGTGGGCCAGTAATCACAGTGTTCTCTTAGTGATATTTGGGACAGAGGTAGAAGAATCCTTGAAGTGTGGGGGGGGAGCTACTGTGGCCTGTGCAGCAGCAGGAAACCAGAACAGATCCTGCCTCAAACAGGGTGGAAGGTGAAAACCAACACCAGAGGTTGCCCTCTGACTTCTACACCCATTGTGGCCCACGTGAGCCTATAAACACACACACACACACACACACACACACACACACACACACACACACACTCCCACATGAAAATTTTTTAAAAGAATGTGCAAAGGCCCTGGGGTAGTAGGAGGTTAGTAAGAGTATCCAAAGGAAGCTCAGTTCTCTGCTTATGGAATTCTTGTCTCTCCTCACATATTTCTCAAGTGTAACATCCTCTGTGGAGCTGCTGTCCCCTCTCCAACTGCACTGCAGTTGATATCCTTTATACCGTCATGACATTTCTTCTCCACGTCTGTTAGTATTTAACTCACTGTATGGCAATTATCTGTTTATCCATCTGTCTCCCTCACCAGCCTGAGACTCAATCCTTGGAGTGTAAGAGGGGCAAAGCACTATCTTTTTAACTCTCGGGATGCAGTGCTAAGCATGTATAAAACTCTCCCTGTTTGTAAATGTCCCCCTGAACACCCAGGTATAAATTATGCCTCACAAATGTACTTACTTACTATGAGAGTTGCCTACATTTTTTTTGGATAAAATTCAGCTGTACAATAATAACTTTTTTAGAAACCCCTTTCTCTGGCCGCCCTTAATGAATCATAAGGTGTTGTTTACTGCAGCCTTGGAACCATCTGCACAGACATTGTTAACACAATGTAATTCGTTTTATAAATATCACACAATTATCTAATTTTTAAAAGGCTCTGGCTGCTTTGAAAGGTGTTATTTTGGAAACAAGTCCTGGCCCATCCTAGGGAAATTCCCAAACCAGTATTGTAATTGCTAAGTATATCCACAGAAGCCCTGAGAGGCCGGACAGGAAGTATAAATCCCTGAGCTGTTATGGACATGCTAAGTGCTGCCAGCATGGTACAAGAGTGGGTCACACGCACCCTGTCCCACCTGTGGTCACCTGCCCTGTCTATACTACAAGTGATGATTTCAGAACTCCGGAAAGCCCAATCTCAGTGTCCCTCCCTGGTGCTGGCAGCCCCTCCCCTGTAACTCCAGGGGACTTGCCAGTCTGTGTGTGTCCAACAGCTGCAAGAAGGATTAGGAACAGGGACATGCCTGTCCATTGGCCATTTGCTGAGGCTTCCAAATGGAACTCCAGCCTGTGGTTTTCCTTACAGACTGCTAGCAATCCCCGCGCTGATTCTCTTCCCACCTGCCAGAGTAAACCCTCCCTTCTGGGACAGGAAAAACAATACAATCAAGATTAGGGTATTCCTGAAGCAACCCGACCCTCCAGCTCTCTGGCTACCTGATACAGGGCTGTTAGCAGGGCCCTGCCCATCCTCAGTCTATCTTTACCTGCCATCTTTAGAAGATTACAGTGGAGTGGTCTGTCGTAATTTAACCCAGGCCTCCTGGAGCTGTTTATGAACAGAAGTGAACTAACATTCCCATACAGCCAGGCAGAGTTGTGGAATTCTGGGCAAAGGTAGTGCCCCTGAAAAGTGTACTGAGCCCCACTTCCTCCTTTGCCTCTCTCAGCTGCAGAGGGGCAGGATGTGGGCTGCCTGGGAAAAGAGCCCTCACCAGCCCAGTCGCGAGGCTGCCCTTTGATCTCTTCAGTGAGCGTGTGTGTGTGTGTGTGTGTGTGTGTGTGTGTGTGTGTGTGTGTGTGAGAGAGAGGGGGGGGAGAGACAGAGACAGAGAGAGAGAGAAGAGATCTGGCACACATGAGAGGTGGCACTTCACTTCCTGTCTTTATCTCTAATAATTATAAAATCCCTTGGGAAGAAGGAAAGGGTGCTCTGAAGTACCACAGGAAGGGGCAGATACCACCAGGGAAAGCAGGGCCATGACCTGAGAAAGCCTGGAAAGGGACACGGGGGTGTGCTGACCACCTGCTCTATGAGACACAAACACTGCTGTGTGCCTGCATTTGAGCCTCACAAAACCATACGCCTGCACTGACCTCACCTTAGGATGGAAGCTGTCTCTCTTCCTGGTGTTTCTCCTCTGTAACAGGCCAGAGGAGAACCCTGAAGTAGGTGAGGTCAGATTGTGGTGGCAGGGTCTCCCCAATCACAATTGTCAGGGCTGCAACCACAGACCATGTTGAGAGGCTGCCTACATCCCCTCCCCCGCCGAGGAAAAAGACCTCACTAGTATTAGTGTTTCTGCTACCAAAAAAAAACAAAACAAAAAACAACAAAAAAAAATAGAAAATAAAAAACTGCCTCAGACTGGGTACTTTATAAATAAAGAAATTGATTCCTTACAGTTCTCGAGGCAAGTCCAAGATCAAAGAGGCATTGGATGGATGCCTGGTTGGGCTCACATTCCACAGACAGAGCCTTCAACTTCATCCCCACAAGAGCTCATGTTCCACAGGACCAGGCACTCAGTATAACAAAAATGCTTCAGCAGCAACGTGGGGTGCTAACCTATGCATCCAGCCTACAGACACAAACTCCAGCAAAGGGCACAGGAGACTCCTGCCAGGAATATCTCTACCAAACCCTATTTTCTATGTGGCAGGTATCAGAAATATTACACACTGACAACTCCACCTTCTCAGACAAGAGGCTGGGGAGAGCGTTCATCTGATAAAGTGCTTTGTTACACAGCATGAGGACCTGAGTTTGATCTTCAGCACCCATAAGGGGAAATACAAAAAAAAACCAGGGACTATGGTGTTCTGACACCAGGACTGGGGAAGCGGGAACTGGACAGCACTCCATGGAGCCTGCTGTCTAGCAAGCCTCGAGGAATCAGTGTGCTCCAGGTTCCATGAGAGACCCTGTCTCAAAAATAAAATCCAAAGCAATTGAGAAAGGTATCCAAAGTCAACCTTTGCGCGCGCGAACACACACACACACACACACACACACACACACACACACACACTGCAGGGTAGTGGGGGCTAAAAGAAATTATATACCTTATGATCTAACATTATCTTAAAATCTAGAGTAGAACATACTGGAATTTCATTACTGGAAGAATGAGGCAGAAGGATTGCCCTAAGTTCATGGCTAGCCTGCATTTTATAGTGAGAGCAAGTCTTTTTAAAAATTATATGTATATATGGACTGGACATTGGGAATGTATGCTAAGCCATATAACTCTCATAATTGTAGACTGGAGGGGGGAGTAGGGAGGGGATTGTGATTGAGATGCAACTTGAAGAAATAAAAAATAAATTTAAAAAAATTATATGTATATATGTAATTATATAATCTATATGAATAAATTTTGCTTTATTTGTATATATAAAACATAAATTTTATCTATATATTTTATTTGTATATATAAATTGAATATATGTAAATACATTATATAATATATTATATTATTATATAAATATATTATATATATAATAGAGAGAGTTGGAGGCTTTTAATTGTGCATGCTTCTGTGAAGCTGAGATAGGCAGCAAGTGTTTTGGGCTCTGGACTGATGAGTTAGCCGTGTCCTGTTGCTCATAGGCAGCTAAAGACTAAATAGAGGAGCCTGTCCATTTCCAATATGACTCTTGATTACAAAAACAGAGACTAGACACAGCAGTTGAGGCCATCGACATTAGCAGGAATATTGAATGTGGAGGACTCATCTTCAGCAATCCTTTCTGAACTGCAGCTTTGTGTGTTATCACCAAAGCTGGGTGAAACTCATCATAACTGCCCCAGGGTTGGAGTTCAGCAAAGGAACACACAGAACAATGGTCTTCTGTGTTTGAAGATTTTCCAACATCTGTGCAAATCCGCACTTTCCCAAGTCTCAGGAAACTGCACGAGTATGTGAGGCGGGCAAGGAGTTTGAAGGTACACAGTAGTAGAAACCCAGAAAAAATAACTGGAGGGGAGGGGGGTCAAAGCAATGATTCTAACTTTCCCATAAACAGCTAAGCTGCCTGGCTGCTCCAACCATAATTGTGTATTCACAGGAGCACCAAGTCATGTCACAAAGATAAAAATGTCTAACAGGGCTGGAGAGAAGGCTGAGAGCATTTGCTGTTCTTACAGACAACCTGAGTTCACTTCCCTGTACCCACATAGTTCCCACCACTCACAATTGCCTGTAACACTATTGTCAGAAGATCGAACACACTCCTCTCCCCACCCCACCGCCCTCTCACACACACATACAGACCCACACACAATAAAAAATGCTATAAATAAATAAATAAAAACCAACAGGCAGTGGTGGTGCACACCTTTAATTCCAGCACTCAGGAGGCAGAGACAGGTGGATCTCAGAGTCCAAGGCCAGCCTGGTCTACGAGCAATTTCCAGGACAGCCAGAACTATACAGAGAAACCCTGCCTTGAAAAACCAAAGAAGGAAGGAAGGAAGGAAAATAAAACCATTTAACCACCAAGAATATATCCATAATAATAGGCATTGAACAAAATGTTGTGGGTCACATAGAAAAACTCTTTACAGGAGAGGAAAAAACACTTGTCAGCAGTCACAAAGCTAGGGTATAATGGATTACATGGCAGCATGACTATAAGCCACTAGGTCCATGGAGAGGGGCAAAGATACATTTCCAGCCTCAACTTCATGTCCAGTGTTTATGTGTCTGTGTATGGTCTATGTGTATATGTTTGAACATGTACATATCTGTGTATAGACCATATAGATAGATAGGTAGGTAGATAGACAGATAGATGTATATAGACAGATATAGATATACATATACACACTCATTTCCAGCCTTAACGTCATGCCTGGCCTTGTCTCAGACAACCCAGAAGTGTTTGTGGAATAAAACAACACAGGAACAACGAATCACGGACACATGAGGCAAATTTGTGGGGTAATTCACTCTTCACTCCGAAGGAATGTTCTATGTAGAACTACTGGATTGTATATTTAGTTCTTCCGAAATTACAAGCAACTGTTGAACTAATGTGAGTGGCCTAAAGGAGGGGAATTACCACTCCAGGCAGCTAAATCCATGCTCAATAATTATTAATGCATGATGAAAACCCATCTAGAACATCAATGAAGTCTTTATGCTCAAGACTAATCACAGGGGACTCAGTCCAAGTGTGCTAAGATCTCTGCCTAGGGTATCCCAAAACCTGGGAAATGGAAGCCTGATTGCTTGGAGAACTGGTGGCCTCTTTCACATCTCCTCCGCCCACTCGTCTATCATCTTGTGATTTGGCAGTATGCAACACAACCTCTCAGCAGCACAAGGTAGGAAGCATGCCTTGACTATTTCTACTTGTCATCTTGTTTTCCCCTCGGACTACAGGGTGGGACAGGTACATTCAGGTGACACTGCTGTGTAGAGAGGCCCCTATATAACCATTATGTCTGAAGTGCCTCTCCCTGCTGCCCAGCCGAAGATCAAATGGGAACAGTCTGCCTTCCTCCCACAGGTGCTGGCCCCTCCAAAGGAATGCAGACTTTGAGCCCCATTGATGTTTTCAAAATACTCCTTTCTCTTTGAACTAGCATGGAATGTGTAACTTTACCCACAGACTGTGCAACTTTCCAGCCGTCCAGTTTCTATGATATAACTCATTTCAACCATTAAAAAAAAAAGTCCTTAAAGAATCCCACTATAAAGACGCAGAAAATAAGCTGTCTTCATCTTTCGCTTAGAAAAGTCATGATAATTATGTCCACATGTGCATGCCCATGCATACGGATTTTTAGTTTTTCAAGAATGACAACCTTCATTAAAATGGTCGGGTTATTCAGCTGCCCTTTCTTTTCCTCCTTTCTGAGATTCCAGAAGCTGACCCTTACAAGGCCAGATGTAAATAAGGGAGGAAGGGCTCCATGTTCCAATTACTCAGTCCTTTAAAAACACTGTTTAATTGCAAAAATGATGAAAATGTTGTCTACTACTTCACAGACAGTGAAATTAAATAAAGCTAATAATTGCAGAAAAAGTAAAATACTTTAAATATATACAGTTTGGAAGTAACTAATTTAGATAACACTTTCTTGGTTCTTTGTGGTTGCCTGACACAGCGCCCTTGGAATTATTATTAATAGTAGGCTCCCAACAATGTTGAGATGTTGCAAAGGATCTTGAGTATAAATACTTCTCATTCAATTCAGATATACATGATTTTACAGGGTGAAATGCATATACACACATAACACACGCAGGCATAAAAACAAACACAGATACATACATAGATACACCTACAGACATACAAATAGATACACATATATATAAAAACATATAGACAGAGACACAGGCACAGAGACATAGACCTACACACAGAGAAACACACATACAGAGAGAGATGCAAACATAGACACATACACACATACAGAGACACAATAAGTACAGACAGACATGATATATAGACAGACATACACAGAAACACACAGAGAAAAGGTGCACACACACACCATACATCATCCTTCACAGAGCTGAAATGTCAAACTCAAAATAAATTCAAAACATTTACAAAATAAATTGAGACATCTGAAGGGGATTTCCCACAATTAAATTTGCAGTACTATCAACAAAATCAGTTTATTTTAAGACGAGCTGCCCGATATATAAATTCCCCCTTTGCCTTTGAAATGCTTTTACCAGATAAGATAGCTTTTGTTTAATCTACTATTTTCAGAACTTGCTTTGGGGTCTGAATGCACCCAGTGGAGTGACTTGAGATTTCCTACCCAGCTTTCAAATGTGCTTCTTCTGTCTGTTTGTATTTAGTAATTTCCTGTCAAACAACCTCACATAATTAACTTTCCTTGCTCCAACCTACTTTTTTTTCCTATTCCTACTTCCTGAAGACGGTAATAAAATGCTGATTACAGGAGACTGTTATTTGCTCCCCGTCCCAGCCCCCTCTCTGACTCCTTTTGTGGGAGCTCCTGCTCAGGTTGCAGGGAGATTCTGATCAGAGAAAGACCTGGACCAGGAAAAGGCAGCAAAGAGTCTGTGGCATGTGTGATCATCTGCACATACTGAATAGCCCCCTCCTTATCACAGATGAAGACTGCAAAGCTGACAGTAAGATGCTCTTGCCATGGAAAGAGGACAGAAAGAAAGCAAACATCGCAGCCAGCCTCTAGATCAAGGCACCACACCAATGGTATCCAACAAAGGGTCCCCACTGCTGCACATGGCCATTCAACTGTCCAAATGGTCACAAGGCCACTAATGAACTCAATTTGTACCTCGATTTGTCTTTAACTAGTCTACAGGAGTTATGCAGGGCTACGGGGCTTTTTACTGGACAGCACAGCTTGACAACCATCTGCCAGTCTACAAGACATAGAAAGAATAAATGAACATGGTGTCATTAGCAAACCTTACAAAAAGGAAAACACAGCGGACTTTCTTCAACAGAAGAGCTCAAAGAGAAAAGTAGAGAAAGGTATATGGGACCTGTAGATTAATCAAAGTCTAAAAGACATATTAACGACATGTAATGAGGTGTTAGCTGGATCCATATTAAAAGAATGGTGCAAAGAAACTTTTCAACATGGTCAGGGCTTTGAAAACTGTGTATCTGTGTTAACACTAAGGAATTATCTCTATGTGTTAAAATTTTAATTTTTCAGGTTTGTAAAAGCAGACTTTATATTCTTAAGATAAATGATGAAATATTTCAGGATAAATACCATGATATCTGGGATTTGTATTTCTTCAAATAGTCCATTTGAAGAAGGGGGGCATGCATGTGTACACAAGAAGCTAGATGTGTCATTAATTGGTCATGTCCTGATGGCAACCACATGAAGATTCCTTGTATTAGTATGTGATTCAGTATACAAATCATTTGAAGTTTATCTTCTCACTAAGCGCCTTCTTTGAAGAACATTTCTTTAAACCATAATACAAATCTCTAAATACATGTACAGTTGTTGCACTGCATTTCATTTGTAGATTAACTCAAGTTTTAGCAGTTTGCAGATGCAAAATTTACCAGAGGGTAATTGTACACATGGTATACCCTACAATAGTATGTTGTGTAGTCATTAAAGAAAGTGTTACGGGCTGGAGAAATAGCTCAGAAATAGTTAAGAATGTTTATTGCTTTTTGATAGGACTGGTTCTCAGCCCCCGTATGGAGGCTCAATCTCCTATAATTCAAGTTCTAGGAATCCAATCCCCTTTTCTGACTTCCATGGGCTCTTGCACACATGTGGGTCAAATAAACTTACACAGAAAAACACAATTGCACAGGAAGGAAGTAGGAAGGAAGGAGGAAGGAAGGAAGGAAGGAAATCTTTAAGAAATGAATTAAGTCTATAAATATGCTACAATTACTATCAAATAAGAATGAAAATAAGTAGATTTGAATGTGCACAAATATACTAGTTACTTTGTAGAATGTGTGTGAATGCACAGATACAGCTCCATGAACTTGGAGAACATTGTATTAAAAGTCCTATCCAAGGACATAAAGTAATAAATAGTAACAGTAATAAAAAAATAAGGATCAAGAGCTAAAAACGAAAATGTCTACACTGTTAAAACATCAGTGTAAATTGTCTACACAATAAATCCACATAACCTAAAATTTCATAGAATTAACAAATTAACTAGAATTAACAAATAGAATTAACAAATTAACTAGAAGTTAATTAGGTTCTTGAGTACATTAATATTTAAAATCACTGAGTATATTAAAATTTTTAAATAATTAAGAATATATACTAGGAAGGCTAGGTATGGAAGGTCATGCCTATCATCCTCATACTTGGGAGGCTGAGACAGGAGGACTGCCATGAGTTTGAGGTCAGTCTGAAGTACATAAGTTACAAGTCCATCTGGGCTGCAGTGTGGGTCTTGGCTCAAATAATAAAGAAATATAGTAGAGAAAAATAACTTATTAACAACAAAAACTCACAGTAAAGAGTTTCACAAAGCTAACAACAGTTTATAAAATTACTGTTAAAAATAACGGAGAACAGTGTGTAAATCCTTGTGTTCACGAATGGATAGATTCAAAGGAAAAATAATTTCAATGTTCCTCAAAGTAACGTAAAAAGTAATTTCAATGATTATAAAAACAATATCGTGCTAAATTTGGTATGGCAGTACATGTTTATAAATAATCTCAGCTCTTGAGAGACAGATGTAAGAGATTCAGAATTTCAATGTTAGCCTCAACTACATACTGAGTTCAAAGTCAGCCTATCTCAAAAAAAAACTTTTTTTTTAAAAATATATATTATTGAGGCCAGTCTGAAGTACACAAGTTACAAGTCCATCTGGGCTGCAGTGTGGGTCTTGGCTCAATATAGTAAGCCAATTTTAAAATGGGTATACCATGCTGGGCATGGTGGTTCACACCTTTAATCTCAGCACTTGGGAGGCATAGTCAGGCAGAGCTCTGTGAGTCTGAGGCCAGCCTGGTTTACAAAGAGAGTTCCAGGACAGTCAGGACTGTTACACAGAGAAACCTTGTCTCATAAAACAAAACAAAAAGACAAAAACCGCAAAAATAGGTATACTAAGAAACACAAGAACAACTAAGAATATTCTGAAGGGAAGCCTTGCAGGAAGGCTATGACTAGGAAAGGAGACTCCTTGTATTAAGTCACAGGCTGTGGGACCAAAAAACAGGCTTCAAGTAGAGTCATGAGCACTTAGGTATGGAAATTCTCCACCCAGGGGAGATAAAGGCAGAAAGAGTGTGCACCTGAAACCAACCTAGACTATAAAACAGTCATGAATATGTGAAAATGAAGGGTACCAAAGTGTGCTGCAGGTTGACTAGATGGGTCAGTGGGTCAAACATGCTTGTCACACAACTCTAACCATCTGAGCTAATCCCCAGAACACACATAAAACAAACTGGGTGCCATGAGTCCAGTCTTCAATCCTGATCCCAGAACCCCCTACACTGAAACAGAGGATGGAGACTAGAAAATGTCCCACCCTGCTCTAGAAACAGTAGAGATCCTGCCTCTAAAACAGAGTGGAAAGAGAGAACCAAATCTTAAAAAGTTGTCCTCTGATCTCCACAAGCACATCATGGCACAAACTCACACCCACACTTACGCAGCATTAAAAAAAGAAAATGCTGCTTCAAATTCTGATGTAGAGTACTTGAGAACACAATATGAATACACATATTCAGGCACAAGAATAGAGAAACCATACAGTGGCACTGCTGTGAGCATCTATGGCCCTGAACTAAAAGCCACATGCATGGGTAAGGACTGCATCCCTGTAAAACCCAAGCCCCAAGTCCATCTGGGCTCTGCACTTACCATGATCTCAAATATGTTGGTTAGCATATTTGTGCCTTGGCATCCCCCAGGAGTAAAATGTGATGATAACAGCACCTCCCTCTCAGGACTAATGTGAACATTTAAAAGTTTAATATGTGGAAAGAACTTATAAAAGTGCTCAGAAAGCCCAGCACACTCAACACACTGGGGCTCTTATTATTACTGCTTTCTCCCTGAATGCCTCTGAGCCCAAGTCCTCGAAATCCCTGAGCCCCAGCTTTCTTCTTTCACAAACATAATATTCCTATCTTCATAACATACTGGATAGTTTGTGGAAGATAATAAAAGGAAAATGACTTCATAAATTGCCAGTGTTGTAGCTGGAGACGTTATAGAACTGAGTTCCACTGTGTTTCAAGGAATGGTGAGTTCTTTTCTTGTGGAAATTGATATATTTTTTTTTAATCTCCTTGGGCTGCTAAGAACCTCACACAGAAATTGTTAGCACAAAATTAGCCACTCTTGCTTCACACAAAGTAATTAAAGGAATGTTCCATGGAAATCTAGCACATGGATCAGCTGGGTAAAGTAGGATACCCAACCATTAGAGATTTCTAAACAATTTAGTTAAGCATTAGCAAAAAGATGAGCTCACATGTGCCAACTTGTACAGAGAGAAAAGGGCTCAGCCCTTCAGAGACTTGTGTGCTGTGTCCTTCTTCTCATTTTGCATCATTGTTTTTTAAATGTACCAATTTTGTGTCAGTTCTTTATTCTTTCCTGCAAGTTCATCTTGGGATATGAGAAAATATGACCCACTACCGCTTATTGGTGAGGGAGGCTAGCTGGAAGTTTTCAAAAGCAAAATTACAGGATACAAATATATGAAGAGGAAATGGATGGTTTTAAAGTCAGTTCCTGAAATAAAAACTCCTTGGACTCTTAGTCCTCTTTCAAAGCTGACTAGTAGCCAATTTTAAAAGGCTACTTTGTGCATTAGACAGATTGGCCCCTTTTTTGCTTGGGATTTGAAACAGGGTCTCACTTTGTAGCCCAGTCTGGCCTAGAGCTCTTGACAATCCTCCTGCTTCAGCTTCCTGAGTACTGAAATTATAGACACGTACCACTACACACAGCTCTATGCTCCCCACAA
The DNA here is from genome assembly GCA_907164525.1 of Lophiomys imhausi. Lineage (NCBI taxonomy): Eukaryota > Metazoa > Chordata > Mammalia > Rodentia > Muridae > Lophiomys > Lophiomys imhausi. Next base: position 1,525,865 of record CAJQZJ010013043.1, read on the forward strand.
TTGTCCCTACATCTCTCTCTCTCACTTTAAGGGATTATAAACTCTGTGTACTGTCTTAGTCAGGGTTTCTATTGCTACAAGGAAACACCGTGAACAAAAATCAAGTTGAGGAGGAGCAGGTTAATTCAGCTTACACTTCCACATTGCTGTTCATCAAGGAAGGAAGTCAGGACAGGGACTAAAATAGGGCAGGAACCTGGAGGCAGGGCCTGATGTAGAAGCCATGGAAGGATACTGCTTACTGGCTTGCCTCCCCTGGCTTGCTCAGCCTGTTTTCTTATAGAACCCAGGACCACCAGCCCAGGTATGACACCACCCACAATGGACTGGGCCCATAGATCACTAACTGAAAAAATGCCTCACAGCTGGACCTCATGGAGGCATTTCCTCAACTGAGGATCCTTCCTCTCTGATGATTCTAGCTTGTGTCAAGTTGACACAACACCAGTCGGCACATCTACCAAACCACTCAAGAAGAAGAAATAACATACTGACTTAGCTAACCTATTTAGATTCAGACAATACTGATAAAAATGTAGAAAGAAGAGCTAAGCAAGAGCTTAAAGTGAGGGCTGAGAATTACTTCCAAGTTGAGAAAAAATTGCTTTATGAGTGATGAGAAGCAAATCACACTACATGAGAAATATTCCAGAATCTAGCTATGTTGGTCTCTTGTTGATATATGGAGGCATGACTGAATGTCAAATACATCAGAAGTCATGTAAAAGTGGTACTGTGTAGGTTTTGTCTGATAGGTATAAACTAAAGTGCCTACTAAAATCTTACATTACAAGGCAGGCATGTTACTACACAGGCACTCAGAATAGACTTGGCCTGTGATGCCCTAGAGCAGTGGTTCTCAACCTTCCTAATGCTTCTGCCCTTTAATACCATTCCTCACGTTGTGATGATCCTCAACCATAAAATTATTTTCATGCAACTTCATAACTGTAATTTTTTCTACTGCTATGAATCATAATGTAACTATCTGTGTTTTCCAATGGTCTTAGGTGACCCCATGTGAAAGGGTCACTGGACCTAAGGGGTTATGATCCACAGGTTGAAAACTGCCCTAGCAGGTGTGTCCAACCTTCAGGCTGTAGGCCACATGTGCTCAAGGATACCTACAAATACAACCCAACACAAAATTGCAAACTTACTTAAAACTGTACTTTTACTTTTATAAAAAATTGGTTAGTTTAATGACATAGTTCTCAAGTACTAACTTTTAGATGACAAAGCTGTGTCACAATGTCAAAATGTTGGACACCCTTGCATAGGCAATTAAAAAATAATGCTAAGATGCTACTTACAACAAAACCTTGATTCTATTTTTGTATCCATCTATCAGGAAAATCTTTACTTCCCAGCATACATACAATTCCAGGCTGACAGAAAGTCTAATTGTAAATGATAAAACTATAAAGCTTCCAGAAAAATGACACAGGAGACACACTCTATCATTTGGAGATTTAAGTTTAAAAAAAAAATCATACAGAGAATACAAATGACAGGCTGTGACAGAAAAGGCTGATGAATTTGACTAGTGAATTCTGAAACCTGATCATCAAAAGGCACTGCTACAAGACAAAAAGATGAAGGAGTGAGTGAAGGGAACCCACCCAACATTGAGACACTGTATCTAGAACAACACAGAACTATCAGAAGTGAAAAAGAAAAAGAAAACTTGAAAAGGCTCATCTAAACAGGAGGTGGAAACATCTGTGGAGCACAAGAAACATGAAGGTTTATATCATGGTGAGCCTAAAAAATGTCCCCACAGGCTCATGTGTTTAACACTGGATCTGTGGCTGATGGCCCTACATCAGAAGGCTTACAGAACCTTTAGGATCTCTGACCTCATGGGCAGAAGTCACTGGGGGGTGGTTGGGCCTTGAGGATGTATTAAATAAGATTTCTTTTCTTAGAGAGAGAGAGTGTGTGTGTGTTCATGCATGCACACATATGCGCAGGTGTCCCCGGGGCCTGAAGAGGGCATTAGATTCCCTAGAGTTACAGGCAGTTGTGGTGTGGGTGAGCCCTGGGAACTAAACTCCTACCCTCTGGAAGAAGAGGAGCCATTGCTCCAGCACAGCATGAGGTTTTACAACACAGCAAGCATCCTGTTTGTTCTCTGCTTCTGGGGCCACTGAGACATAAGGAACTACAGCCACAAGCTCCTGCTCTCAGGGGCACTACCATACCTTCCTGCTTTTAACAGACTATGTGTCCTCAAACTGTGAGCCCAAAAAAGCCTCTCTTCCCTTAAAAAGGAAAAAGAAATTACACACACACACACACACACACACACACACACACACACACACACACACCAAAAGACTTGCATAAAAGACTTCCTGGCAAATCAAACCCAGAAATCAACCAACGGCCACTGACGTGGTATATAAGTATCTGAACTCACACGATTTTAGGCAGTGTAATCCTCATGTTTTTTTTTTTTTCACACTGTAAGAAACAAATAACAAACACATTTTAAAGGAAGGAAGATTCCTTTTGGTTCGTGGCTTGAGCCTATAATTGACAGGAGACACTGCTTTGCGTCTGAGGCAAGGCAGTTAACACAACATTGGGAAAGCAATCAAATTACAAAAAGAGATGGAAGGAAGCGGTCAGGATGAGACTGTACCCAAGACATGTGCCAACTGCCCTGTTTCCTCCTGCTAGGCCCTACCTCCTCACATTCCTAGCCCTTCCACGCACTGTCAAATTATGAATCCATCAAATGATTAATTCATTCATGAAGTGAGAACCCTTGTAATACAATAACTCTCAAACCCACTGTCTGGCAACCAAGTTCCCAGTACTGTGGAGGACATTTGATGAACCAATTACATCATTTGAAAACTAAAACTAAAATGGTAACAACCTGAATTTTGGCAAACATGATGTTCAGTCAGGAAAGGAGAAACAGGACAGGCTCAAAAGAATATTAGTACACCGACAATCTGTTTGTGTATATTTCAAACTGGCTTCCCAAAAGAAGTCTTGAGGATAGTCTCTGAAGCCCTAGGAACAACATAAGCCCTGACTAAATGAGAAAATTAAGTATTGATTAAACATCCTCCTTTAATGTTAAATGTGAAGGAAAATAAATGCTTTGCTTACTTGACCCTGATAGGCTCTAGAATTTTACATTACAGGTGTGACAACATTTGCCATAGAATACTATGCCAAATTGTGTGTAATGGTGAAGCGGGGGTGTCCAATGGCAGAGGAATGTGAATTACAGCATATAGCTAGTTATTAAAATGCTACAAAGCATTAAAAAAGAACACTAATGAAGATCCAATGATCTATTCAAAGCTACTCATAATATTTTTTTAAAAATGATTTAAAACAGACCAGAGAAAAACACAAAAAACATCCCAAGTATTCAAGTAGCTGTAGGGTAGGGGGAACATGAGCATGTCAGATTTCTTTGCATGTAACAAATACTTGAGATAAACCAATTTGAAAAGAGGGAAAGTACCTCTTTGCTCAGGTTCCTAGACTTCAGTCCAGCAAGCTGGCTTGGGGATTTGGGGCTGTGGGAAAGTAGTGTATCATAACGGGGTTTACATGGTGTGGAAAGCTACTCACTTCATGGCAGCCAGGAAATGAAAGGGAGGAAGGGGCTGGGGTCCCAGCATACCCAGCCAAGCTATGCTATTTCCATGACCTAGCCTCCTCTCAGTAGAATCCTCCTCTTAAAGGATCCACCATGTCCCAACAGCACCATGTTCTGGGAATCAAATGTTCAACAGATGGCCCTTTGAAGTAATTTGTGCAAGTAATAGGGTGATTTCTCCTTCCTTTATATTTATTTCTACAGGATGTTTTGATCTGTTGCCCCTGCACCTGAGGAGATGAGATTTAAAACACCCAGTCTGATTCCATTAACAAGAAATGTACAGACCACACACAACAGCATTCTACACAGAGGGTGACTAGTCACTGATCTATCTGCATATAAGTATGCCTTCAACGTTCTCATCTTTTACAAAATCCAATGTTGTTCATCAAAAGCAGGCAAATGTAAGATACTGACGACCTGGGTCAGGAGTCTTAAATTGTGTGTAGGCCACAGGGTAACCCTGGGTGTCATTTCTCAGGTGCCGCCCACTGTTTATGAGACAGGGCCTCTCATTGGCTTGGAACTCACCAGAAAGGCTAGGGTGGTTGGCCATCAAGTCCCAGGTATTCTCCTATCTCTACTTCCCCAGGACTAGGATTATAATAACCAGACCTGGCTTTAAAAAAAAAAAAAACCGTGGGTCTTGGGATTAAAATCAGGTCTTATCAACCAACCCCATCTCCTCAGCCCAGCAATACAGTTTTAAATTTTCCTGGCTCAAGAACTAAAGAGGAAAAGAGTCCACACTCTTTGGCTGTTGACAGGGGAACTGAGCAGAGGTAAAGGAAACCACTCAAAGGGTGTGAGGGCCTAGTGTTTAGGTCAAAATTGTATGAAAAGAACACTTTGCAAACACAAGGTCTTTGTGTTTATAGTTATAGTCCAGTGGCTATAAAAGACTATGAAGTCTATTTCCAATCCATGCAGCCGAAAATCTTGTTTACCAGACACATGATACAATTAAAGCCAAATGAAAAGATGACCGTGAACATTTATAATAAGTACCAGGATGCTTCTCCCCCCACCCCACCCCCGACTCTCACCAATCAAGGGCTTGAAACCTGAAACCTATGTGTACCAGATTCCCTGGCCATCCTGATTCTAAGGGAAGGCTCTCTCATAGAGAGAATGAAACTTAAAGATCACGGTGTGACACATGTGCTTTTGACTCTGGCAGCTACTGCATAAGCATGGGCATCTGCAGCAAAGCAAAGAAATGCAGCCTCCTGTGGCTGCTGATGGGTCGTGCTAGGCATAGGAGCATTCATTCTGCCACTGGCAGTCAGAGCATCACCTGGGCAACACCCCTGCCTCTACCATTCATGCACCCCTCCTGCATTGTTAAGGGTTGTAACCCAGTTCCCTGCATTCCATCCCTTTCTGTTGGATATACATAAAAGGGCTCATGTCCCTTGAATGACCCATGACTCAAGACACAAGCACCCATTTTCTGCTTTGGTTCTCTTTCAAAAACAGGTAAAGTATCCCTAGTTTTATAGTTCCTGAACATCTATGATGGGTTTCCTCTCTCTCTCTCTTAATTGCCTAGAATATGAAACATGGGAACAGAAGAAATAAAATTTGTGTCCCAAACATGAAGTACACAAGGACTGGCCCTGGGAATAGGAATGGAAGATTAAGGACAGAGAAGATAATTCTATAACATCTAGAGGACTGCCCTGAAGTAAGTCTGCGTAAACTGTCACTGTGTATGGTGTGACATATGTCATGTGCCTTGCTTCTTTACTGCCACCTTCCAGATGTCTCCATTATATATATATATATAGAGAGAGAGAGAGAGAGAATATATATATATATTCTCCCTATATTTCATAATCCAGAATACCTAAAACCACATAGAGCTCATGACCAGTATAAAAATAACGATGGTCCCCATGACTAACTGCTTTAGAGTAGAAGGAAGCAGCTGTGCCCTGTGTTCACTTAGGGCAGGTCAGACTCTGGTTTCTGGGTCAGATGTGATAAACATACTTTACTCATTTCTCCATTAGACAGAACTACCAAGCCTCAACAGAAGAAATGACAAGACTATTGGGAAACTCTGAGATGTGAATAACAAATCACAAAAGGCCAAGGAACCCAGACAACAATCAAACTAGCAGCAGAGCCCTCTGGGCAGACCTAATCTAGCTGGAACCCAAGAAAAAGTGCTGGACAGGGGTGAGGGGGTAGGGGTGATGGTGACGCTGGTCAGGGGTGGGTGGGAAGTGCTGAAGCTAGAAAGGGGTAAGGATGAGTGGAATGGAAGAGATAACTCTACCTTCTTTAGCTCTATCCCGTGGAACCATAAGGGGTCTGCTAACATTGTGCACAGTGAACATCTCTACTTCAGTTATTTCTTTCCCTTTTTGTCCGTCTCTCATTGCACTTGACCCTGAACATATGCGCGCGTGCACACACACACACACACACACACACACACACACACACACACACGAGACAGATAGATAAGAGACAGACTTAAGTATATGCTATTTATAGGAAACTCATTCTAAACATATTTATATGGATGGGTTGCTTTAAAAGATATAATACAAACAAAATAGAAAACATAAAAACAATCTAAATAGAAAAATAGCAAAAGACATAAACAAACATTTCTGTGGAAGACAAGACGGGGAGTGGAAAAGATAGATGTAAACAGCATTAGCCAGCAGAAAAATGCAAATGAAAACCACAACATGATGCTGCAATACACCTATAAAAACAGTTAAAACACAGTAACAAGTCCTGGAAAGTGTGCCATACACTGGATCACATGTACACTGAAGATGGGATATAAAGTGATTTGGCTCCTCTAGAAAACAGTTTAGATGTTTCTTATGAAACTAAACATTGGGAAAGTACTCAGCAATGACACTTAACAAGTTAGCAAAACATGCAACCTGACTGAGTCTATGACAGGGGGAAACATCAATCTTAAAAAGTCACATTATGTATAAACACTGTTACATATCAGGAAGGAAAAATCACAGAAATGAAAAATCAGTTGTCAGCAGGAGCCAGGGAGAGAGAGAGAGGTGGACATGGTCATAAAAGGCCAAGTTAAGAGATATGAGAAGTATGGGATGCTCTGGACCTGGATGGTGGCAGCAGACATACAAGCCTATCTGTATGATAAAGTCATGTGGATCGAATGCATACAATTATACACAATACAGACAGAGAGATACAGAAACAAGTCAGTCAGAGTCCTGCAAAATCAGGAATATTTGAGTAAGATAGCTATTTGCTAACTTATTACTGCTATGGCCTGGTGGACTGTTATGCTATTTTGAATGCCATCAGATACAGTAAGGGAAAGAATCCACATGACTCCCTGCAGTGCTCTGTTTGCCCTTACATGTGAAATCTGCAACTGTATTGTTTGCCCTTACATGTGAAATCTGCAACTGGCTTGTATGCACATACATGTAAAATCTACAACTGTCCTGCATGCACTTAGATGTGAAATCTACAACTGTATTGAAGTAAAAAGATTATTTTTAAGTAAAAAATAAAATTAAAATGAATAGCTGTGTTGATATTAGACAAAGTGGACTTCAGAACAAATGACACTACCACAGTTAAGTAGAATTATCACAAAATCAAAAAAATCACTAAGAACATAGAGAACATAAATATATATACACCTAATGCAGTTTAAAATACTTGAACAAAACTAACTTCAAAAACTAACAACCAAGTCTGTAGCTACAATCAAACCAGAAAACCAGGAAGTTGAGCTGAGAACTGTCAAAATAACCAACTGAAATTAGTTGGCATGTACATTCCAGCCAACACCAGCAAAAAGCATTTTTTACAGTAGAATAAATATTCAACAAAACAGGTCATAACTTAAATTCTAAGAAAACAGCAGCAAACCACCTCAACAAAATTTCTTTCCAAAATGCATGTTCTCAGGTGTTATTAGGATGACACCATTAAACTAGATGTCAACAACAAGGAATCTACAAGTAGTTAAAAATTTAAAAATCAACATTTGGCCTGGCATGGTGGCACATGCCTTTAATCCCAGCACTCAGGAGGCAGATGCAGGTGGATCTCTGAGTTCAAGGTCAACCTGGTCTACAAAGTTAGTCCAGGACAGAGATAGAAGGGGATGGGTTGAACCTAGGACTGTTCCAATCACAGAGAGAGAGCATGGCAAGACAAGATTTCTTAGGAACACTAGAAGTTAAGGAACAGAGGATGAGAAAGGATGAGGTTCCAAAGGACATGGAAAATCCAAGCATCCAGTTGTACTCAGGGCTTCAAGGCAAGGAAGAAGAGTGAGACATATTTCCTCAAACACCCTAAGTCTAGGCTCAGGTAGGATCTCTTCTTTCTGGCAAGGAATAATAAGGAAGTGGACTAAATAATAACCAGAGAGGTAGAGAGAAAGATGACTTCCAAGGCTATTTAGTAAATAAAATGAAAAAGACTTGGAGACCCAACTGGCTGTGTGAATAAAGACACGTGATCCTCCTTCCTAGTTGGGCAACTGAATATACAATTGAATAGACATGGAAAAGACTGAGTAAGGAAAGGAAGAGAGGAGCTTTGAGCATCTTCAAGTTGAACATGGTATGTCTGGACAGGAACACAGACACAAGGAGGTACTTTTAGGACAGTAAACAGAATGAAAGTTGGGGCTGGAAAAATGACTCAGCAAGTAATGGCCTGCCACTGTCAAGCCAAACAACCTGAGTTTGATCCCTAAGACCCACATGATGGAAGGAAGGAATAGACTCCCCCGAGTTGTCCTGGCTACACAAACACCATGGCATGAGTGCACATACATAATATGAATACACTGGCACACACAAAATAAATAAATATTTAATTTTTTTTAACAAATGAACATAAAGGTTTAGAAGTCAGGGATTTACAGCTTTTGCCCAGGAGAGAGAAGAAATCAAATACTAGAGAAGTATTTTTTTTTTTTTTTTTTTTGGTTTTTCGAGACAGGGTTTCTCTGAATATCTCTGGCTGTCCTGGACTCGCTTTGTAGACCAGGCTGGCCTCGAACTCACAAAGATCCGCCTGACTCTGCCTCCCAAGTGCTGGGATTAAAGGCGTGCGCCACCACCGCCCGGCTAGAGAAGTATTTTTTAATAAGAATTTTTATTATAAGGCATGCTTCCTTGGTAAGCACTGGCTGAAAACCACTTTAACACTCAAAAGTACCTGTTGTCTTAAAGAGTCTGTGCAACACTTTTCCTACAGAAATATCCAAAAAGTCAATAGCTAGGCAGTGCTTCACTACCCATAATCAACTCCATTTCTGGAGGAGAAAGATGATAAACCAGCTTGCCTCCTGCTCAGTCCATCCTACACAGGGTTCCAACAACTGCTAAACTGAGCCCCAAATGGCAAGTACTTCTAATCAAAACTGTGGCACATCAGCCTGTTTACCATTCACATTCTGTGTGTGTGTGTGTGTGTGTGTGTGTGTGTGTGTGTGTGTGTGTGTATGTGTTCCTGTCTGTCTGTCTGTGTGTCTGCCTGCCTGCCAGCTTGCCTGCCTGCATGCCCATTAACTCTTCCTGGAGCAGAACATTCCAAGATAAAACACAGAACAAACTATATTCTTTTTTTTTTTTAATAGTGAGAAGGCAAATGAGAAATCAAAACCAGAGAAAGGGGGAAACATTAGAGTACCCTGGGGAAAATGCCTTCCTATCTGGTGTTCACCTTAGGGCATCCAAGTCCAAACAGCTAAGTGTAAGTGTGTAAAGCAGCTGACATGAGTCTGTGGTAGAAGGGGAGAGAGCAAGCCGGGCAGTGGTAGCACACGCCTTTAATCCCAGCACTTGGGAGGCAGAGGCAGGCGGATCTTTGCGAGTTCAAGGCCAGCCTGGTCTACAAAGTGAGTCCAGGACAGCCAGAGCTGTTACACAGAGAAACCCTGTCTCGAAAAACCAAAAAAAAAAAAAAAAAAAGAAGGGGAGAGAGCAAAGGGACGCTGGCAAAGTCTTGTTCCTCAAGAGCCAATAGTGACATAAGAGAGGCACCAGGCCAAAGCTATACAAAAATAAGCATTCACCCAGAAGCTAGAACCCAGAAGAACCATCAGCACCAGACGTAAAATTGTGAATAGTGGAAGTACACTTCTTAACAAAAATATTCTATCGCAAAAGGTTGTGAAAGATTCTAAGGGTCCAGGAATGCAAAAGTGTCTGGGAGCACCAAGTGTCTGACCTGACCTGAGCTGTTATGCCTCATTCATTCATTAAGCAAAGTGGCACCGTTAGTGCAGCTTCCCCACAAGATTGATGCTCCCAGGGAGAAAAACAACACCTGGACACTGTTCCCCTCCCCTAACATGGGATTCTAAATCAAATGCTTGATTATCACCAAAGGCATCTTGAAAAACACAGATATCTGAACTGCTGTGTCTGGTTCAGCCTGTCTTCCAGGGGCTGAGCAAAGGCAGTGGATAGGGCCTCGCTGACTTGCCCTAAAGGTTTTTCAGGCTGTGGTATAATAAAGATGACTGAAAGGCATAGCATGACAACAGACACTTTCTTGGAAGGAAGTAACCATGAGGACAATAGCTCACTCATCAGAAACAGCCAGACATACCTATAGGGTATGCAACATAAGCCAAAATTGTCTGTTTTGAAAGGGAAAAATAACTTATAAAGATCTACTGAGAAAAGAAAAAAAAAAGTGCTAGCAACATTCCCAGATGATGTCATATCAGGTGCCAGTTCCAGGTCAGCAACAGAGCAACAGGAAGTGAGAACAGAAGACAAATAGGACCCAGCCCATGGTACCCACCCCAGACAGGCCTACACTCTTACTAACAACACATAGAAATAACACCTGCTTCTCTGGATAGTAAGATAGTCATTATGTACCCAATTCTGTATTTCAAAATCTAGATCCCGTAATTATAAGGAAATACTCCATAGCAAAGTACTCAGTCCATAGTCCAGAGTGTGCTGTACAACATCCGTTAAGCATGTTCTTTTTTTTTTTAAATAATATTTGTATAAGAATTACGTATAAGGTATTTTGACCATAATCATCCTTAACTCTTCCCAGATCCACCCTACCTCACTCCCTACTCCCCCACTTTGTGCCCTCTTTTTTCTTACTTCATAATCCACTGAATCTAGTTTGTGCTGCCCGTACACACATGAGTATGGGGACATACACTGGAACGTGGTTTGTAGACCAGAAGACGGGTTCTCCTACCCCCAGAGGTCATTATTGTTAAGTGCATCTCAGGGCTGCAGACTCAGAAGCAACTCCCTCTTCCATGTTAGAATGTTGTCTGGTTTGATCTTGTGCAGGTGGCTAGAGCAGCTGTGAGTTCATGAGTTCAGTGGTCCTATCATGTCCAGAAAACACAAGTTTTAATCCAGTCCTTCCCTACCTCTGGCTTGTAACTCCTTCTGCCCTCTCTTTGGGTACTCTGGGACCTCAGAAGCGGAAGCGATAATAGACATTTCATTTGTAGCTGAGCACTTCAATGACAAGTATTCTCTATATTTTACCAGTTTTGAGTTTTTCCCTTAAATATCATCTGCTACATAAAGAAATGTCTGTGATATGATCTAACAGCTGCACTCATTTCTGGGTATGGAGACACACTAATGTAGAGGGCAGTTTAATACTATGTCTTTTTAGTAGTGACAACAGTAATAGGTTCACCAGTATGATCTGTCAGCTCCCCAATCATGGGTTCTTGGCCAGATTTACAAAAACCTGGCATGAGTTACTTTCTGTGGAGCAGACCTTAAAACCTCTCAGAAAGTGGTTGCTTACCTCTGTAACTCTCATGCCACTGTGACACTCCTGAGCATAGCTTCCAAAACTGTTCATTAGTGGAGTTCACAGGGTTCACAGTTGGGCAAGGCTATTGATAGTCTTTAGCATTTCCCAGTACTATGACAGCTACCTAGCAGACAGGAAGCTTCCTGGTCAGATAGAACATCATTTTTTTTCATATCCTGTAACCAAAGTGAATGATTCTTCAGTAGCCATCAAGTTCTGATGAGCAAGCACAACTCAATGGCAATATCCTGTATTATTTATCCTGTCTCAAAGACAACTCTGACTAATCTGGAGAGGAAGTATCCCACACCTGGCACTGAGCTTTTTATTTGACAACTCATGGATTCTTGGAGCAATTACACATGTGTAGGGTTAACTCCAATTAAATTTTTGTGTGTGTGTACACACATATGTGTGTACATGTGTGTATATGGGTGTACATGTGTGTGTACATATGTGTGTGTGTCCATTCTTAAACAATAGGTGTCCAAATGGCTTTTTCCAATATCCTTAGTAAAAAGGGGGGGGGGGGGAGAACTTAAATTTTGAGAGGGTTAGGAGGGTAAATACTTTCAAAGTGAACTAGTATGAATCCTTCCTAAACATGCCATTTCTCTCACTGACATCTTCATCCTAAACAGGTTACAATGAGGCTAGCAACGACTAGGCTTCAGCCAGAACAAAGCAGCAATCAAAGGAAGTATAACCAACAACAAAAGGCAGATGTTTGATTATAAAACATTTGAAGGTCAGGGAACTGTAAGTTTTTTTTTTTCAATTGCTTTGATGCCCAGTCATGATCCAACCAAGGAATGTATAGCTGTCTGCATAAATCCCTGGTATAGTTTATGAAAGTGGAATCTGACATCACCATCACCACCAGCCTCCTCCATTAGAAGGATATCTATTTGCTTTCCAAAGGCTACAGAATCTCTCCTCCTTGGGAAATCACTGATGTGTTTGCTGTTTGTCCCCAGCCCTCCTTAAATGATCACCATATAACAAACGCCCTTTCAATAAAAGAAAGCAGGAGGGGGTAGAGGCTCCTTCAATCTTCTTAAGGCCCTAGTGATAAAAGATGGAGCAAATTAAAGCCTGGTCAAGTGCTTTTATCTTTCCATGGGAGAAAGATACTCACATCCACAAGAGTGAGCTATTAGAAAGAATGAAGCCTCTTGATTATTTCCAAATTCCCTGTCTGATATGATAACAAATGCCATTTTTTTCTCCAGTGCCATGGAGGGGGTTGGGGTGTCAGTGATAACAAAGGTGCCATTATCTCTGGCAACATTTTCCTGGGTCCTGTTAATGATCACACTTGCAGTCACCTAATGCCCCAGGTTCTCACATCCCTGAACAAATATTACCTAGTAGCAAATATTAGTATCTCTGTCTTTGCATTCCAGAGAAGTGAAGAAACTTATCAGAAAGGTCAGATCTCAGTAAATAAGGCCAAAACCAAGCAGAAACTGACAAAGAGAGAGAAAGACAGAGATATCCACCTATTTCCACGATTTCTCAGTACCAACAGTCATCAAAATGCCTGGGCCTCCAGCTCCAGGCCTATGAGCTCCCCAACAATGGGAACTTTCGCCCAGACACATAGGCAATCACTGTACTGCCATCCTCTTTGTAGTGACGGAATAAATTAGTAAAATTTGTAAGAAATATTAAAGAATGAATAAAAGATGTACAAGTCAAAGAAAATTGTGAGAACAAACTCCTGAAAGGAACTTCTGGGTCAGAGATTTCTTAATCTATCCTTGTTAAATATAAGGGATACACGACTACCTGTGATATACAGTTCTTAAATAAATGCATATTTACAGTAGTCTGAAGAAAAAAATCCAGAACCTTCCCAAATTCCCAGGGATTCATACACCCTCCCTACTACAAATACCTGATAGCAACTAGTGGTTTACAATTCTTTCTGGGCACCAGAAAAGAATCAAGGGAATTTACATTAAACACACACACACACACACACACACACACACACACACACACACACACA
>CAJQZJ010013043.1:1539310-1551371 GCA_907164525.1 Lophiomys imhausi
CACACACACACACACACACACACACACACACACACACACACACACACTAGAGAGATGGTTCAGTAGTTAAAAACACTGGTAGTTCTTTCAGAGAATCTAGGTTAAATTCCCAGCACCCACAAGGTGACTCAGAACAAACTATAACTCCAGCCTCATGGGACTAGACACCTTCTTCTGACATCAGAGAGTACTAGGAACATACATGGTACACAGGCATACTTCCAGACAAAACACCCAAAGTAATTACACACACACACACACACACACACACACACACACACACACACACACAAAGGGCACAGCTAGACTGACTAAACTAGAATACTGAGGGTAAATCAGGACATGTTCACTCATGCTCATTCATGTTCCTACATTCAGTTTTAGACTTGGGCTATATTGCTCAAGCTAATCTCAAAATCCTAACTTAAGTGATTCTCTTGGCCCTATTGGGGACTAAAAGCATCTGCCACCACACTAACTTTAGATGTAACAGCACAATGCTCTTAAACAATTATAATATATAGCTAGGTTTAAGAAACACACGGCAGCGAGAATTCACTACAAAGGAAACTCTAATGATGGAGAAGCACTTAAAGAAAATGCTCAGCATCCTTAGTCATAAGCTAAATGCAAATCAAAAGGACTCTCAGATTCCATCTTACACCCAGCAGAATGGCTAAGAAAAAAAAAAAATCTCAAGTGACTGCACATGCTGGTGAGGATGTGGAGAAAGGGAAACACTCCTCCATTGCTGGTGGGAGGGCAAACTTGTACAACCATTCTGGAAATCAGTCTGGCGCTTTCTAAGAAAACTGAGAATAGTTCTACCTCAAGACCCAGCTATACCACTCCTAGGCATATACCCCAAATATGCTTCACCAAATCACAAGGACATTACCTCAACTACGTTCATAGAAGCCTTATTCAAAATAGCCAGAAACTGGAAACAACTCAGATGTCCCTCAACCAAGGAATGGATAAAGAAATTGTGGTACATCTACACAATGGAATACTACTCTGTTATCAGAAACAAGGATATCATGAAATTTGCAGGCAAATGGAACCAGAAAAGATCATCCTGATTGAGCTAACACAGACCCAAAAAGACACACATGGTGTTTACTCACACACGAATGGATATTAGCCAATATGTACAGGATCACCACGCTACAATCCACAGACTCAGAGAAACTAAGTATCAAGGAGGGCTCAAGGGATGAGCTTGAATCCCGCTAAGCAGGGGAGATAAAATAGATGTTGGAAGTGGATGAAGAGAGGGATCTGGACAAGAACCCAGCATTACTGCCATCCAAGAAGGCTTATCCAGCAGATAATGGAAACAGATACAGAGACCCACAGCCAAACATTAGGAAAAAATCAGAAAGACTTGAGAAAAAGTTAAGGAAAGGTTTGAAGAAGCTGGAGGCATCAAGGACACAAGAAGACCCACATAGCTAATTAACTCGGACACAAGGGGGCTCAAAGAGACTGAACCACCAAGCAAAGAACTTGTAACTACTGGTGGTAGGCCCATTACATATATGAAGCTGACAGGATGCTTGGTCCTCAAGGAGATCTACTAACAACTGGAACAGGGTGTATCCCAGACTTAAGATGATGCTGCCTCCCTCTAGAACCCATCTTCCTAGTAGATCTGCCTTATCTTGCCTCAGTGGAAGAGGAGGCACTTACTCCTGATGTGTGTGGTTTCATGTTCCAGAGTGGGTTGGTACTGGGTTTGGGAGGGGGCGGGGGACTGGGAGGAGGAGGGGGTGGTGGTGATTGGAATGTAAAGTAAACAAAAAAGAATCTTAAATTTAAAAATGGGGGGGGACCACAGCAGGGGCAAAGAATCTTTTATTCATCACTAACTTTAAACTTTAAACTCACAAACAAGTTTTTAGATACCCAAAATGCTAGACAGAATAAAAAAGGGCCACCAGGTGATGGTGGCACACACGTCTTTAATTCTAGCACTGGAGAGGTGGATCTCTTTGATTCTAGCACTGGCAGGTGGATCTCTTGAGTTTCAGACCAGTCTGATCTGATCTGCATAACACATTCAGGGATGGCCAAGGCTACACAGAGAAATCTTGTCTCAGAAATAAACAAAATCAAAGAATAAAAGGAGGCAAGCCTAGGGATACAGCTCCATGGTAGACTGCTTGTCTAGCATATATGAGGCCCTGGGATCCATTCCAGATAAAGAAAGGAAAGGAAAGAGAGATGGGAAGAGAAGAAGACCTAGAGCCGTTGGACAACCTGCTTAGCATCCAACAGCAAAACAAAAACAAAGCCCCAAATTGGTTGCTTCACTTTTTTTAATCACATTTTTACTTACCAAAACTATAAAACACAGTCAGCAATCTTCCTTCTACTCTCTCCTTTAGGGTTTTCACTTCGTAGCTTATTGACAAGAATTAACCTGTATCTGAGCAGATTATAGCTAATATAGCAAATAAAAACATTACAGTGAAAAGAATTAAAGAAGAGTCGTATTCACAGAGATAGACCACAGTGAGCATCAGACTGTGAAAAATTTACAGTGAGCACTGCCTGACCATTCACAAACAGTAAAACTTCCTGGTTATCAACACTATTTGTTACACCTCTCAATATAGCTATTTCATTACATTTTTCATTATCAAAACAAACTAGCACGTGATTGACACCACAAAGGGGTCTCAAGGTGTCTCTTTGCTTCAGAGAAGGATTTGTCCCAGACCAGAAAGGGTGGGCCCTTTAACAGCAGATCAAATAGCATGTATTTATCTGAACCAAAAGACTTTTAAAATGCACTGAGCTGAAGAGGAGAAAGGCAAAGGAGGTGACTTTTCCTTGTTGGATTTCACAATTAGTCTCCATCCAGATCCACCTGGCATTCCTCAGTAGCTGAGATTAGTACTAGTGATCTCTTCGTAAATAAGTCCCCATGAGAAGTCAGCTGAACCACAGAGACATGTATGGCAGGGTCCAGGAACAATATCCCTCTACTCCACTGAAGGAGTGAGGGAGAGGGGAAATAACTCATTTCATCGCTAGGGATTTGGGCAGATAAGTAGAGTCAGTTAACACACTAGCAACTGCTCTAGTTCTTTTACATACTGCACTGTCTCCAAACCTTCTCATAGAGCTCAGGGCAACATCATAAAAAGAGCAAAGACCATGGATGAAAAGATTAGCATTCCAGAACATCAGAGTTCCAAAGAACATGGCTATTTCCAACAGTTAGAAGCTGAGCATTTGAACACAGCTCCATACAGCACCCAAGTCACTTCATCAAGCAATGTTGCCCATTCTCTTGTTCTGTGGTGGCTTTCTATTATGTCTGCTAGAGGAAGTGTTCCCCAGGTGCTGACCCAGAGATACAATATATCAGTGTGAAACCAATGAATGGCCAGAGAAGAAGCCAGTCTCAAGGAAACAGCATAGTTTTCAGACTTATCCATATGTCTCACTTTCTGTTTTGTAAAGTATTCACCTTGTGAAGACAGGAAGTCATATCTGTTCATGGCTATTGCCAATAAGCCCAGGACAATACTTAGGAAAGAAGTAGCCTAGAATGTGTTTTGAACTTGTGATACGAAATTAACAGATTTCATACTAAGTAATAACAAAGCCCTGTGCTAAGTCCTATGACTGAAACACAGACAACTTTCTGCTTGCTAGGAAACAGCCCTTAGTCTCATCATTGTTAATTTTTGGACATGATTTACCCAGGCTAAAGCCCTTCTGCTAGGAAAGTTTTCCATACTTTATGTGAACTTTTCTAAAACCATAATGGCATGCACTCTATAAAAGAAGGCTTATGAGCTGGAGATGCTCAGTTTCCTCTACAGAGCTTGTTTAGCATGCATGAAGTCCTGGGTTCAATGCTCAGCATCAGTACCACAGAAACCCGGCATTGGAGGAAGGCTCACTACTACCCTCTATGCAATACTATCTTGAATGTTGGGCCAGAGGGGCCCTATGCTGAGATGTCCCCGTCACAAGTAACAGTTCTATGTGCTAAGAGCTCACATGCATCAGAAGGACCGTATCCTCTTCAGGATCAGGTGCCAGCCACTAGGAGCTCAAAGTTCTCAACTCCACCAGCCTGCAAGAGCTTACAAATCAGGCTATTAAGATTTTTCCCTTGCATAGCCGGGCGGTGGTGGCGCACGCCTTTAATCCCAGCACTTGGGAGGCAGAGGCAGGCAGATCTTTGTGAGTTCGAGGCCAGCCTGGTCTACAAAGTGAGTCCAGGACAGCCAGGAGTGTTACACGGAGAAACCCTATCTCGAAAAACCAAAAAAAAAAAAAAAAGATTTTTCCCTTGGAAGCTGGGTGAAGTGGTGGTGCATGCTTTTAATCCCAGCCCTTGAGAGGCAGAGGCAGGTGGATCTCTGAATTCAAGGCCATCCTGGTCTACAGAATGAGTTCCAGGACAGCCAGGGCTACACAGAGAAACTCTGTCTCATAAATAAATGAATGAATGAGTGAATGAATGAATGAAATATTTTCCCTTGGGAATACTGGCCACAGAGACCTCTTCCTCATGCAGAATCCCAGGACTCAGGGGGGACAATGCAGGAGGACAGCCATGAATTTGATACTACCCTGACTATGTGGTAAGTTTGAGGCCAACCTGGGCTCAAAAGGGAAACCTTGTCTCAAATTCAAATAAATAAACAAATTTGTGTGTAGGTGTGTGTGTGTGTGTGTGTGTGTGCGCACCATAGAGTAGGATATAGATCACACAGGAACTTGAAGAATTGCCTTTCATTTGTCTATACCAGCTGGTAGTTAGGGGATTCTTATGAGTCTGAAACTCAGAATTCAAAGTTGGCCCTCAAGTTCCACATAAAGGTACAGTTCTGTGCATAGCAGGATTTTTACCCAAACTTTATTTGGCAGTTCTTTAGTTTATCAATTTTTTTATCATTTAGATATACAAATTTGGGTCTTCTTTTCATTCTAGCTTTGGGTAGCACAAATATTAGGGGCAGGGCTGCCTGACAGGGAAACTGAGTTTCAGGGCAGCTAGCCAACCCACCTGATGGCACTGGGCCCACTAACTGAAAAATCCAGGCCACAAAGCAACATGGCAAACCTCTCTTCCTCAGCATTACAATTTTAAAGTGCATGTGTTTTGTGTTCTGTGTTCTCTCTCTCTCTCTCTCTCTCTCTCTCTCTCTCTCTCTCTCTCTCTCCATATGATTAGAGCAGCCCCAAAGGGTCCCAAGAGGACCTCCGCACCCCTTGTCTCACAAACAGCCTGAGCTTTCCGAACACCAGAGCACTCAGTCAAGGCAGCCTGTCATCTACTGGGAGGCTCTGCATGTGCACGCTTGCAGGTACCTGCACTGCAGACAGAACCTCTGCAGTGGGAAAGCAAGTGGAGGCACATTGCCTCAAGAACTCACAAGACGAAGCCGGAGGCTTCTCAATGAATATCTTTACAACTCTAAACCCAGAAGTGCATTAGTGTTCCTGCCAAACAGGCTGCATGGCAGTTTTGAAAGACCACATATAATACCTTCCTAAGACCTGTACTTACAGGAACCCTTTCATCCAAGACATTTAAAGTACTTTACAAGCTCGTAGCTATTCATC
Organism: Lophiomys imhausi; assembly: GCA_907164525.1. NCBI lineage: Eukaryota > Metazoa > Chordata > Mammalia > Rodentia > Muridae > Lophiomys > Lophiomys imhausi. The sequence continues at coordinate 1,544,906 of CAJQZJ010013043.1, forward strand.
CCAATGCTCCAGGGAGGTATGCAGCTGGCCAGGGTTATATTCACTGATGAAGAAACTGAGGCAGGCTGACAGAATAAGCACAATTCTTTGAGTTTCGCTTCTTGCAAATGAATAGCTTTAAACGCCCCCACCCCAAGCCATGTCAGCTGATAGAGAAAGAAAAAAAAGAAAGGATTTGCATAATTTTATAGAAATTAAATGGTACACTACAGAAATCTATACCCTGCTGTAGCTCTTTCAACCAGAGAGGTCATGAAAAGAAATTATGAATTCTCCACTGAAAATGGCTTATCATTAAATCTGAGATACTACTGCCTTTCAAGATGCAAATTCCATAATCACAAATTCCAAGACAGAAATTTCAAGGGTTTTCTTTTTTACAGCCCAAATGGAATCAGGCTTTTACACCTTTGGCCAAAAGCACTTAGCAAAGATGATTAGCATATTCTCTTTGGACCAGATGGAATCAATACTAAGCCCTGGAGATTGGGTTCATGTGCTTTTAGTGGAAGGTAAATGGACCAAAGGAAGTCTGTCTAAAGGAGTTAGGAAAACTCACTGACAGGGGACATGAGGAGTGGGAAGTGGGGGTGCAGCTCAGGGACTGTTGCTACCTTAACATCCTAAGAACACCAAGTGTGGGTTAAGTACTTGTATCTGTTGTCACAGCAGCTGCCATTCAGTAAGTGCTTACTGTACCTGGTGACCTCTGACCTGCCTGCTTATTAAGTCACACACAAGGAAACTGAGGATCAGGGAAATTAACAGAAGGGGCCAGAGATGGGACCAGCTGTGGAGTGCTTGCCTCTGTATAAAGGACCCCAGATTGTATATTCAATACATCAAAATTGAAAGAAAAAATGATTTTTGTTTTGTTTTGAGACAGGATCTCAAATTGTAGTATAGAGACTGGCCTCAGACTCTTGGCAAACTTTCTGCTTCAACCTCTGAAGGGCTGAGATGGCAGGCATAAGCCACCATGGCCAACATAAAAACCTGTTAATGGTAAAATATATCATTTTAAAGGAATAAAAATTAGTAGACACACTCCCAAAGACCTTACAGTAGAGCTGGAAAATAATTAACAACCCAAACTGCATACTACCAGAAAAAAATTTTTTTCTTTATTTTTTCTACGGAATTCATATCCAAAGGTTGAAGCAGGGAGTCCCATGTTATGTTCAGCTACATACCTAGTTTGAAGCCAGCCTGGGCTGCATGAGATCTTGTCTCAAAAAATAAAATAGAGGCAGATGGGGAAGCTTTCGGTAACCAGCACCTAAGTGGGGAGGAGTTTGCTGCCGATGGCATGCCTTCCCAGGTCTCCGGGCTCAGCATGGCCCAGCTGCTTGTATGGAACGTGGTAGCTTCTGTTGTGAACCTGCTCCTGCACCTAGTCTCCTCGATGTGAAGCCCCAGGCTTTCTCCTTGTTCCTGCTGGGGACCCTTCCAAGCGCCAAACCCAGCTCAGAAACGTGCTCAGTTCTCTGGGTCCTCCCTCTGCTGTACCTGCAGCCCTCCCATGGCTTCAAGACCAAGGGCGTCATCGAGAAGTGCTGTAAGGACTGCTACATGGTGGAGTGGCATGGCCACTGGTTCATCCACTCTAAGAACAACCCCAAGCATAGCAGTGGCAAATGAAGGCAAAAAAAACAAAAACAAAAACAACAAAAATATCCCTTGCCTTCAAGCAGTGTCCATGGAAAATTCATTTCACCTATCAAAGAAAAATAAATGTAAGCATCCTATAAAAATAAATAAATTAACAAATTCATTTAATTTAATAGAACTTTAAGAGGTGGGCATGGTGGCACACACCTGTCATCTTAGTACTTGGGAGGGTAAAGTAGGACAGTCTACTGTGTGGAACTCTGCCTCAAACCAACAGAGAACTATCAAAAACGAAGGCAAAAAGTTCCATGGTAATGCTCTAGACACAGAGCTAAACTCTGGATCAATGAGGGGAGGAGGCTGCAGAGAGGTAGTGTCCAGATAGATCACAAAACTCCACCTTGCTGTCAACGGCATACCACAATGCATGAGTTTCTAAGGCAGATCTCAGAACTCTGAGCTGTCTTCCCTCACCAGAGAGCATCTGAATGTATGGAAAGACAGACCGACCTGGATATTAACGATCAGTTTCTGTTTCAACTGTAAGCATTTTATCTCCCCACCAAATTTCATTTCAGTCTCCCTGAGATGAGATTCTGCACCTGGGTCACTGCAGAGTGGGGTGACCCTGAAACTGTGTACTTCAGCCACTGACTGATCTCACATCATCAATGACATCAGAAACCTCCATTTCATAATGACTATAGGCCCCAGTACTAGCCTTTTATTTTAACCTATTTCAATTCCAAAGTAGTCCAATAAGGTCAATTTTACTTGCTAACAATTTTACAAGAGGGAGCTGGGGGCTAAGGAAACTCCTGGAATTAGCATCCACTGAAGGACACTGAGTTCATCTTCCCCCACACATACAAAACTCAAGTGCAGTTTAAGTCCCTGGCCATTTCCTGCTTCCCTAGGTGTCTGTACTCTTCCCTCTGGTTTCACACACCACCTTCATGAGCAAATATCATGGGCTTCCTAGGAGATGACTCAGAGCAAACCATAGCTCATGATGGCCACTTTTCAGTCATTGCAAACTCTTCCACTGCCTCCTCTTCCTACCTGACCACTCACTGTCAGTGACCAAAAAGTGCCAAAAAGTGACCAGAAATCAGTGCCAAAAGTGCTAGTATCCAATGTACTAAACTACCTGTTGAGGTCTAAATTACATTATTTCCTGTGGTTGCCCATGCTACCTTCTCTCAACACCACCAGAAGTGGTTAGTTACCACTTCATATATTCAACATGGCACATGTGCTTGGACAAACCTGTTTTCATGTGTGTTTTGCCACAGTTCAATTTCTCTTGGTTTCAACATGATCACAGAAGGGATTCAACTGGAGAATTAGCCATGTAATTGTTAGCACACTCCTCTTGGAATCATCCTCCCTCTAGCAACACATTTCCAAGGTTGGTTTACATAGAAAACTCTTCCACCCAATTATGAACTCCTGTGGGCAAGTATTAGGAGGGAGCATATTAATGAACTCAGTTTGTTACTTAGTATGCAGCTTATGGTCTCATTGAGTGGTATACTCATCTTCAAACTTTGAGACTGTACATGCCTACATTTACTTCCCTGTTCCTCAACCCCTTGTCCACTACAAAAAGTTAGCACAAACTGCATACACTGAACAGATTTGTTAGGCTCTTAGAATGCTACAAAGGATACAATAAGCTCTCTATAAATGCTAGATTTTGTGAACATGGGTGCCATATACACATACTTAACATATGCATGAATGCATATTATAGATTCTTTCTGTGGTGTCCAGACCAATTCAAATTCCTGGGCTCAAGTAATCTTCCTATCACAGATGCCCAAACTAGTTGTAACTGCAGGAATGTACTACCACATCATAAAAACAGATAAGAGAGCAGACAGAGCCTTTGGAAACATGATAGGTACACAACGATCCCCACTACCCCCAGACACACACCTCCTGAGAAGGGGGTGCTAGAGGCAGCCTTAACAATGACCACATCTTACAGGTTACACATTAACCACGCTCTACTTTCTTACCCAGAGGGGGAAAAAATGGTACCTGACATGTAGCCTGAATCACATGACCCCGATCCCTCACCTCTATCACATAGTATAGGTCACGTATTAACCAAGCCTGCCTTCCTATAGTGCAGGTCAGGAATGGACTGGGACACACACACACACACACACACACACACCCTCTGAAACCTTAAGAATAGATACCTTGCTTAGCTAGGGAAGACTGAAGTCTCTTATCTCTAGCCCATGCTGTCCTGGGCTGCCCATCTGCCCACCAGCAGTAATAAAGCTCTTTCCTGAAAGACACTTCCATTTAGCACCTCTCTCTGAAATTCTTCTCCTTTCCCTCCACAAGCCTAACACTCATCAGCAACTTTGTGCTTTGATTATATAAGGCACTGTTGTGTCAGTTTGTCTTTGATGCTTCAGATTCAAACAGCTTCACAGGAGAGCTCTTTCCCCTACATACCCAGACTATCAAAAGAGACTTACAGAAACAATGCCACTGGGCCTACAGATCTGCTCGGACATGTTGAACAGTATGAGTCATCACAGAAGAGGCCTAAACCTCAATATGACCACAAAGACAGTCACTTGCCCAAAAGTCTCGAACTTAAAATGATCACTTGAAAAAGAAAAGATCCACAATGTTCATTGTCAGAAACAGAATAGTCTCAGTTTTACAAAGAGGACAGTGACAGCCACTGGGCAACCCAACCCAGGCTGGAAAACACACTGGGACAAGAGCTTCACTTGGTCTTTATTCAAACACAGGTAACTGTGTCTTTTCCCATTGGCTGGGGTCTGACTTCACAGTCTTTCACACGTGGCTAGTTTTAAAAGAATCAGCACAAAGGAAAGGAAGGAAAGAGGGGAGGGTCGGACCACTTAAGTCACTGAAGTTTAAAGGATGCAGCTGGGCGTTTGTGTAAACAAAGGTTTCACCAGGTAAAGGAGAATTAAAACATTTGCATAAAGGTTTTACCAGGTGGAAGAGATAAAAGATTTGAATTTCATGACATAAAAGCTGCACAGTGGTCAACCGAAAAGAATACTTAAAATGCTCTTGCACTGTGAATAGGCTACCCTTCTGAACAATTCTAAACACAGGGCATGCACAAAACTGACCCAAGAGCCATTCCTTCCACCCTGATAAATGACTGCAGAGGGATCATGGCAGCATGCCTTTGGTGTGGTTGACATCCCAACATAAATCCAACAGCAGACTGTGTGACCTCATCCTGGGACCTGAGCCAGAGTTTTCTCCTGAGATCTCGGAAGTTATCAGATCTAGAGAGCATTTCGCTTGCTTTCTCTTTCAGCCCCCAACCCACTACTTTTCTTTTTCTTTCTTTCTTTAAAAAAAAAAAAAAAAAAAAAAAAAACACAACAAAAGGCAGCAATGACCATAGGAGTCAAGGAGGTAAAATCAGAAATTGTCCGCACTCCATTCCCCTAAATTGCCTGCCAATGAGTAACTATGCATTGTTCCTTTGGCTCAATTGAAAATAAACTACTACTGTGACAAAATACTTAATCTTCACCACACTTTGAATCTCTTCCTTTTGTCTTGGAAATCTCAAGTCTTGATTGAAATTCCTTGCTCTACCTCATCTTTTCTTCTTCAGCCTATTCTAATCCATCAGCCACAGCACAACCAGCACTGGGTAAAGGTGGTACCCTGGCACAGATGGCTGGATGCCCTTTACCTTCCAGAACCTTCTTTCTGCATCTTTCTAAGGAACTTGATCTCTGCCTCCTCTTGCCACCCACATCCTCGGGAGGTCTTTAGTCTAGAGGCATGTGCGTGCAGAGTGAAACAGAGAATCCTGGGAGTTAGATGCCCACCAGCAGAGGAGAGCTCTCAGAAACCAGATCTGTGGAGCTTAGAGAACCCCTAGATTTAAAAACAAAACTGTCAAGACAGATCAATACACAAGTTAGATGCTTCTCTTGACTGTCCTATGACGGTTAGTGTCAACTGCCAACTTGAAAGAATGCAGAATCACCTGGGAAGAAGCCTCTGGGGGCTGTCATGATGGCATTAACTGATGGAGAAGGAAGATCTGCCTCCCTGTGGGTGGCACATCCCATGGCTGGGTTCCTGGGCTGCAGTGGAGAAAGGCTGCCCGGTAGCAGCAGGCATTCATCATTGTCTGTTTCTTTATCATAAATGCCATGTGAGCAGCTATGTCTTAAGTCCTGATGCCTTCACTTCCACACTTCGATAGACCACGCCCTTGACATGGGCTGGAATAAGCCCTTTGTCTATTAAGTTGCTTTGCCCTCAAAGTGGTTTATTGCAGACAGCAAAAGAAATAAGGCAGTCCCCAGTGCCAAAGAGAAAGGGCTGGCTAGGAGCCAGGGGTGTGAGAAAAACTGACATGATCACCCACTCTTCACACAGTGTGCCTGTGTACCCACTGTGTCTAGAATGGGAGGATTGGGTACAGGGGTTGGGGTGGTGTCAGGAGCTGGACAATTTATTAGCTGCTATAAAGCATAAGCACTCAACAAAGAGTATTTAAACTACATTCTACATCTTTCCACTGGTTCTCTTTAGGAAAGCACAAGCTGATGCCAAAATATTCCACTAGGCTCACCACTCCGCATTTACTGCTTGTCTCATGTGTCCCCGCGCAAACTTAGGAGAGCAGCAGAGGAGAGCAGCAGAGGAGAGCAGCAGAGAGAGCAGCAGAGAGAGCAGCAGAGAGAGCAGCAGAGAGAGCAGCAGAGGAGAGCAGCAGAGGAGAGCAGCAGAGAGAGCAGCAGAGGAGAGCAGCAGAGAGAGCAGCAGAGAGAGCAGCAGAGGAGAGCAGCAGAGGAGAGCAGCAGAGAGAGCAGCAGAG
>CAJQZJ010013043.1:1561096-1585515 GCA_907164525.1 Lophiomys imhausi
GAGATCTGAAAAACAGTGACAGGACACATCTTTGACATGTCTTTTGACAGCTGTGATCACACACTGAAGATAAAGCTCTTTTAAATAATAACCATTGTGGTACATTTAATAGAATAATAAAATTAAAATATCCTTTTAAGTTTTTTTTTTTTAATGATCACTTATTTTAAAGAGCTTTCTAATAAGATTATCTCTTGTACAATGTAGAGCCGAGAGCTCTCTGGCAGCATAGAAATGAACTATGGTGGGCTTAACTTACAACAAAAGATAGCCCTACCTAGACAGTCCTACAGAGACCACAAAGCAAAGTTCTTGGACTTTCTGGATGTGCCTAGGAAACACACTAAGAACAGTGACAGTCTTAAGAAATGTCTCAGCTGGAAAAGGCACCTGTCACTAAGCCTGAGCTCAATTTCCAGGAGCCAAATGAAAGAAGGAAAGTACCATCTCCTATAGACTGTCCTCTGACCCCCACTCCTGCCCTGTGGCACATGTCACCCCCAACACACACACACACACACACACACACACACACACACACACTAAATAAAATGTATATATTACAACATCTTACTCTGAGTTTAAAAGCATTCCCTCTCGTACACACACAGTCACACGAGTCCTGCTAACCAACCATATTTTTATAAAATGATATAACTTGCCCTAACAAAAGGAATGCATCTCCATGAACACTCCACCCACACAGTCCAGGGTCCCCCCTCCACCCTGGTGACTTCAGCTGCACCTGTGGTGTGAATTACTATTTGGGTGAGAGAGGTTTTTAAAAAAACTTAAATCACACTTGTGCTATTTTGCCTTCAGTGTTGACACTGCGCAAATGGAAAGAACCCCGTCTCGGTACACATCATCCTGACCACAATGGAGTTTAGGAAAATGCTGATCCTAAGACCCAAAGAACAAGGCACTGGACACCGCAGATGTGGAGTCTTGTCAGACACGGAGCATCTGGAGCCTGGTAGCCCCCTCTCCCTGCTCTGCATTCCTGAGTTACTGAACCCTGAAGGGCAGGAAGATGCCTTTAGCTAAAAATGGAGGTCGACAGCTGCATGTCAGACTGTGAAATGATCTTTTCAAAATCCCAGGGGCTCATGCTACCTAAAACAGCAAATAGGACAGCCTCCTCCTCCTGCACCCCTTCTTCCTCCTTCATTTCCTCTCACTCCTCCTCTTCCTCCTCTCACTCCTCGTTCTTTTCCCCACTTCCTCTTCCTATTCCTTGTTCTCCTTTTAATGTAATACCAGCAAAGCATATTCAAGGTCAGAAAAACCTCCCATTGACCACCTGAACTGCTCCACCATATTTGATCTTCAAAATTGAAAGGCAGGGAGCCAAAGGTAGTATTAAATGCTAGACTTCTATTTGCAAACAGGAAATCAGTGCAGGACATAGACCAAAATAAAGACAACTCATTTAATAGCATTTAGAGAGTTGTCTCTTATTAATGTTGATTTACATACAGAGCAAAAACAAAATTGCTAATGTCAACAGAGGACACCTCATGTCTTAGATATCTTTTCACCCATTTGTATGTGTAAGAGTGTTGAGAAATTGCAAAGTCTGCTTAGAGTAGGATTAAGAAATAACTGACCATGGCGAAAATAGTAAAGTCTCTAAAAGAGACATACAGCAAGGAGTGCAGTCAGCAAAATGTCACCAAATTACACCCTTCAATCTGCCTTCCCTTTAAAATGCATGCCTCTCAGACACACATGCAGCCAACACACAGCACAGCCTGGAAGAAAACACTCCACAGCCAAAATGACAGCCTAGGAGTCTGTGGCATTTATAAATGATGGTTTGAGATTCAGGTTTCATTTTTCTGTCTAAATAAAATATCTATGGAAATGATCTCCTGACACATAGAGTCACACAAATAGGGTGTTGATCAGCCAGGCTTGGAGTCTGCAATCCCCACACTCTAGAAGCTGAGGCAGGAGGATTGCTGCAAGTTTGAGTCCAGCCTGAGATGCTCAGCAAGTACCATCAAAAGCCAGGCCAGACACAGTTACAAAGTGAGAACTTATATGAAAAATTTTAAAAGAGTTTTATAAACAAAGCGACTCACTAGTTTATTTTGATCCAAAACAGTGAGAGGACCAACTAAAGTCAAAGTCCCTTCTACCTGTCACTGATTGTCTACAAGGATATAGGAAGCTGGTTTTATTGATTTATAGGAAATGGCTCATTCCCATATTAGATTCTTTACTGAACTATGAACCACATATGCTCAATGTCAATTAGAATGGAGCAGTCCTCCAACACAAATGTTTATTTGGTTGTTTTTTGGGTTTTTTTTTTTTTTTTTTTTTTTTTTTTGGAGACAGAGTCTCACTATAGATTCTGGGATGGCCTGGGACTCACTAACTAGTCCCAGCTGGCCTCAAACCCTGAGTACTCCTCAGGCCTCCCATGTGCTTGGATGAGGATCATATACCACCACACCCAAATTTTAATGCCAAAGTTTTAAAGAAGTTTGGGGAAAAGAGAGGTAAGAAGAAAATCCTAAGAGATACCAAAACTAAATTTGTATTATGACAGAAGGAAAGACTATTTTTTGCTCAGATTTATATTAAATTCAAACTGAAAACAGGGGCAGCCTGTTTACACCTGAGGCAACCATATGAACACTATTCACCCATTTAGGGCAGCCTTTGTGGAAGACTTATAGATTATGGATGAATGTTTTATATCGGTACACATGTATACATGTGTCTGTTTCACCACTAAAGTGAATGACTTGGGAATAGATAGGGAAGCACAAATATCTCTGCGCCTCCCTCTGTTTGACTTTCAGACATTCTGATTGCTGAAAAGTTAAAAAGACAATTTGTCACTCCAGATTTTTGGGTCCCCAAATCTTCGAGCTGACATGTCTCAACCTGGGGCAGCAACAGATTCAAAGCCTGGGAGAGGCACTCCTGTGCTGAAAGACCGAAGGACCCGGAAGGACCCGGAAGGACCCGGAAGGACCCGGAAGGACCCGGAAGGACCCGGAAGGACCCGGAAGGACTGAGGCCGCAGCTGCCTGCTCCTTCAGCACACTTGGCTCAGGAAAACTTGCTGGTGCATTTGGCCTGTTCATCTAGTGTGCCAATGTCCTGGGCTTGACACCAGTAAGAAAGCTGAACATTTGTTGTTGTCCATTTGTTGAATCACAACAACTCAAGGCTTCAATGCCACATGGAGAGAACCTGACCAGCTGGGAGGAGACAGAAAGCGCCTCACAGAACAGACATTTCCCAACCCTCTCTTGCTCTTTCTGCTGGAAACCAGTCAAAAAAGGAAACGTTGCTTTCTAATCATTCTAATGAGCCATTTTTGTGTCTTCTCCTCTTCGAAAAGCCGTCGTCACTTCTGGAATGCGTCAATAAGTGTTTGCAACTGTAACTCAAAAAACAGGTGCTTCTGATAATTCAGACCAACACTGAAGGTCAAGTTTAACTAAGTGATTGTTTAATGCTTACTTTTATGGTCAATTTAACATACATCTAGATGGCAAATATTGACCAAAAACACAGCAAAAGCTCCAAGTTCCTGAAACACCATCAGAAATAGTGTAAGCACTTTCTTCTACAATAGTTAGCAGTTAAATTATATATATAATTTATATATAGTTAGTTATATGTAGATAGTTAGCAGTTAAAAATATATAAATTATATATATAATTTAACTGCTAACTAGAATTTAACTGCTAACTAGATGAACAGCCCAATGCACCAGCAAGTACATATAATATATTTATGTGTGTGTGTGTGTGTGTGTGTGTGTGTGTGTGTGTGTGTGTGTGTATCAAAAGTGCCTCAGCCTGGTTATCTTCATATAGGAACAAGAAACTCTAAGAAATTATAATAAAAACTTCACACCATTCTCATTATCAATCGGAAAGATACAAAAATCTTCTTATCCTGTTACAGGTAAGTGTTTTAATTACAAATTGGCCTCATTTATATCTAAATTTGCACAAGCATTCTGCGAAAACAGAATATCAGACTTAAGTAATTGATTAGTTAATTTAAAAATTTTGTCAAACAGGGTATTGTGTAAGATATGTGAGTAACTCAAGCACTTGAGAGGTAGAGGCAGGAGGATCGGGAATTCAAAGTCACCCTTAGCTACACAGTAAACTTTAAAAAAGTCTACATTATACAAGACCCAATCTCAAACAAATAGGTAAGAATATGGTATTCTTATTTATGTGCTAAAGCAATAGTTCACAGCCTTCCTAAACATAAAGTTATCTTATTGCTACTTCATAACAATAATTTTGCTACTGTTATGAACTATAATGTAAATATCTAATCTGAAAGATATGAGATCCCCAAAGGGGTTGTAACCCACAGGTTGAGAACCACTGCATTACAGACTATCTTGTCTTGAAGCATTGCTTCACTCCAAAGATTTTACTGCAATTAACATGATGAATATAGTGGGGTGAGGGACGGCAGATAGGGGTTCTGAACTTGTTTTGTTTGCATTAAACAAATGTCTACCCACTTTCAGACTTAGCATCTAGCATAACAGGCCCAAATGAATGCTAGATCAGTAAGGAGTTGAACTGAACACACAAATAGAACATCCAGCCACTAAATTGGTAACATTCTCAGACCATAGCCAATTGCCAAGTTCATTCATTCCAGAGAGTCATGGGGCCTCTTTGCCTTTCTGCTGAAGAGACACACAGCCTGGGAGATTGTGACATGTCCTCTCACACTGGCGAGCCTTCAGCCAGGAACCTCTACACAAGTTCATGAAAATACAATGTGACTTACGTGTATTCCCACTAGTCCTAGTACTTAATAAAAATTTCTGGGGTGGAATAAAAGAAAACTCTGCATTGTAAAACTATCTGAATTACTGGAACTGTACTGACAGACTGCCATAAATGTTACTCTCTAAGCAGCTCTCTAAAAATGTATCAGGAGCACCCCAAATAATCTGTTCCTTGGTGGCTTGTCAAAATGCTCAAGGTCCAACCATCACTAGATGTGTCGAAGATCAGTCTCTCTGATGGAATGCCCATGTATTACATCTTTTGCATAAACCTGCTTCAGATAAAGGTCTAGTTAGCACCTGAGCTCTGTCCAACAGTGAAATCAGCCAAATAGGTAAGCCATGGTAGAAAAGATGGAAATGTTCTATTTATGGGAGTAAAAGTGACCACAAGTATAGTGTGGACTCAGCCACCAAGGACAATAAGAAGACTGAAGAAAGAGAAATAAATCCAGGGAAAGACTAGAAGAATAGACAGAAGTCAGTCTACTTGTAAGTAGAAAATACCAAGACTTGGCTTTTAAAAAAAAAAAAAAAAGATAAATCTTTATTGTGTGTGTCATTGGTGTTGAGTGTATGTACACACATGTGTATGTGTGCATCCGCTATTGTTTTGTGAGGCTTCGTATATTGTTGTTGTGTGTATTGCCTTGTAGGGGATTGTATATTGTTGTGGTGTATGTGTGTTACTATATTGAAGTTTCTGCTTGTTTTTATATTCTTGAGATAGTGTCACTTGTTATGCAGCACAGGTTGGCCTGGTACTATATGGCCCACACTGAGCTCAAATTTGTAGCAATCTTCTAGAGCACTCAAATTACAAGTGTGTGCCACATGCTGTATACTTTTAAAGCTTTGTGCTTTGATATTCTGTAACTACCAGTGAGGTACAACTAGCACACACAAGCTGAAGAAAGAGAGCACAAGATTTTGCTTTGTTGTCCTGCTTAAACCCACTCTTTCCACTCCCATGCTCCATCCAGGATCCTAAAGCTCTATATTTATGCCCCCTTTCCTCTGCCTGTCCCCAAGAATACTGCCTTCCTGTTTTCTGTTTTTTCCCCCATTCCCTCTCTTCTTCTGCCATTAAATGTCAAGAATAAGAATTAAAAACCCTTGAAATAAGGCAAGTATAGTCTCTTTAAAAATTCATCCACCATGGGCTGGAGAGATGGCTCAGAAGTTAAGAGCACTGGCTGTTCTTCTAAAGGTTCTGAGTTCAATTCCCAGCAACCACATGGTGGCTCACAGCCATCTACATTGAGATCTGATGCCCGGGCACATATGTAGAGCAAATACCGCACACTAAATAAATAAATAAATAGATAGATAGATAGATAGATAGATAGATAGATAGATAGATAGATAGATAAATAAATAAATAAATAAATGTTTTTAAAAATTCATCCACCAACAACATTTACATTTATGGAAAGTGCCACTCCTCTGACCTCACAGGACACAGATATTTGGAACAGGGAGACAGGGGATTCTTATCTCTTAAGTCCCAGTCTAAGCTTCAAGTTCTAGGACTCAGCATTTCTCAGAAGTTATTATTAAAAAAAACAAAACTGAACTAAAATCCATTTCTGTTTAGGTGCTGGTCCAACATTTAAAACCCTATAAAAATACAACAGCACTGACCTTTGGAGAAGAGTGACATCCAGTCCCACAGGAAGAAAGGTTGGGTGTGAGGCTTCCAACTTACTCCATGTCCAAATAACGTTCAGCCTCTTAACACCAAAGTGACAGGCACATGGACAACAGGTCATCAGAATCCTGCACAACCTTCACTAAGAAGCCTATATGATGTTCTGTGTTCAGGAGCCAGGCCAGCTCTAGCAGAAGTCCCCAGTTCTCAACTTCAGTCTGGACAGCTGACAATTTTATTTTCCAAAAAAATAGCAGAGAAGTCTGATAAGGTTGCATTTTAGAGGCTTCCAAAGGCAGCAAGGCCACATCCTTTACATGATTTTGGTGGGTTGTAACTTTTTATACATCTGATGCCGTATTTAAAGAAGCCCATCAACTAGGTTTTTGAAACGTTCAAAAGTCTAGATGGTAACTAGAGAAGGAGATCTGAAAATGGCAGGAGGTATGTCCTCAAAAACCAAATGATGAGCCGGGCACTGGTGACTGGTGGCGCACGCCTTTAATCCCAGCACTTGGGAGGCAGAGGCAGGTGGATCTTTGCGAGTTCGAGGCCAGCCTGGTCTACAAAGTGAGTCCAGGACAGCCAGGGCTACACAGAGAAACCCTGTCTCGAAAAACCAAAAAAAAAAAAAAAACCAAATGATGGAGTGGACCCAAAAAATGTGCACCGAGCTGGGCCTGGGAAATCTGCTGTCAATACCCAACAGCTGCTTCTTTAAAACCCAATGTGATCACTTAAGTTGAGCTTTTTTAAGATTTTTTTCTCCTTTCCCACCTTCTTTTCTTCCTTCTCCTGTTTAATCCAAACAAGACAATAGTATATGTTGCACTCAGTTCTTCACTCAGTTGACTCAAAGTCAAGCCACTAAATAAAACCTCAAGCAGACTTAGTTGGTAAATGCTTAAGATGGAGGGGAAATGCTGGCTTTACAGTGCATTCCTGAGGTACCAAACTGTCTGGAGATTGAGCTCTTCTGGGTCTGAAGAAACCTTGGGAACACAGTCGATCAGCCTCCTGGGTTGATACTCTGTAGGTGAAGAACTTCACTCTCAGGGCTGCCAGGTTAAGTATAGCTTCTTCCCCAAGAGGAATTGAAACAGCCATGTTTTAAAAGACTGAAGACCAAGGAAAGACAGTTCTATGCTCTTCTCATCATCCCATAGTGGGAGAAGAAAAAGTAATTAAACAAGGCAAAGTTTGGAAATACCAGGACATGAGTAGACATCATCAGGGGAGGGGCCATGTCCAGCTAGTTGCTGAGCCCACGCTTTGCAGTGACTCACAGTAGGACCTTTGAAATGTGCTCTTCACCTGTCTACAAACCCCAACCCCAAGTCTTTCATTGCCACTACTCTATAATGTAAGCAAATAAACTGTACAGTATGGAAAAATGTTTCTGTAGCCCAATACAAGGGCAGGGCAGTACGTGGGGTTCCTGTAGAATGCACGTTTTAAAAGGAAACTAAAGAGAAACACTTTCTTTCTTTATTGTAAAATAAATCAGTAAGGGCAGCAAGTCTATGTCCTAAAGGAAGTATGCTACCCATCTTTGTTTTCTCTGAATGCTATTCTACCTCCACTGCAGTGTGCACCCTCAAATCAGCCCTGACCAGCCCATACAGCAAAGGAGGGAACTCGTCACTTGCCATATAAAGATAGTTACATACATACCCATGATCATGCGGCATCACTCACAATAACAATCACCAGAATGTAGAAGAAACCCAAATGCCCATTATCAAATGGATGAACAAAATGTGACAGACCTCTTGATAATATTCTACAACACCAACCAACCTTGAGGATAATATGCTAAGATGACTAAGCCAGCCTCTAAGATGCATGTTGCACTTCAAATTCATAGGAAGTAGTAAAGTACTCAAACGTAGGGACAGAAATACAGTGGTGGTTAATGGAGAGTAAGAGGAAGGGGGATTATGAATTGTTTTTAGCTGTGTTCAGAATTTCCATATTCTGAGAATGGATATACAAAGAAACAAATATACTTGGTACTATCGAACTGAACAATTAAGATAATACATTTTGCATTTAGTGTCATAAAAAATGAATTTAAAAAGAAGCTGGGAGCAGTGACTGATATCTGTAACCCCAGCACTCAGTAGCCCAAGTAGGGAGAATTACTGTGAGTTAAAGACCAGCCTAAAGTAAATAATGAGTTCCAGGACAGATTGATATACAGAATGAGGACACACATGTGGGTGTGTGCTCGCCTATAAATGAATGAATGAATAAAAGAAGGAAGAGAAGAGAAAGGAGAGGGAGGACTTTTTATAAGATAGGGAAAGATGCAAATGGAGGAGAATCAACTAAAACAATTTTTGCTCGAAAATACTATGACATCTAATAATTCGTATGCTAATAGAAAAATAAATATTTTCTTAGAATCACACACGAGTAACTGCTTTTTTAAATTATTACTGAACGTTCACCGTAGCTCTAAGATTTTGATCTGATAAGCATCTGCTCTATACAGTGGTGTTAACTCATTTGACTCCCTCAAGTAATTCAGACTGCTTAGAGACAAGGAAATTAAGGCCCAGAATAACTGAAGAACTTTTAGAGGATGTGCAATGAGAAACTGGCAGTCTGCTCTGTAACTTACCCTCATCCCCTTCTCTAACCTACTCCTTCTCCCAAAGAATTCTGTACTGGATGTCTTCCTTCCTATATTCCTCACCAACCCCTGCAATCCAAGTTCCCCATCCAAGGACCATGAAAGGTTCCCCAGGGTCATCAGTTAGTTAAGTGTGTGTCCCTAACTCCGTTTGTCAAGCTTATCTGGCCTGGCTTCTCTGGGGCAGGTGGCAGGGCTGATCTACACTTCCCTTCTGGAAAGTATATCTTCTCTCCATTTTCCAGACACCATTTTCCTCCCATAATCCTTCTGTTTGACTACTCCTTCTTATTGCATTCCTTAAGATATTTATCTACTTGCTCTTATCTACTTGCTCAATTTCCACCCAAACAATGGCTAATCCAAGAAGCAAAGTTGGATTTACTTTAAATTTATTTCAGATGTTTACAGAAGTGTTCTGAAGCCTACAGTTAATAGAGCCTAGATGCAGGTTCACTGGAGTTGTGTCTTCAGGGAGGGCTCTCACAGCCTAGTACAGAATTTGGCTCATAGTAACAAACATCAATGGTCTTGGTAATTTTACTCTTGATGGAACTAAATTCTCAAGTTTGGAGCTACTCTTCCTAGCATGGTCCTCCAGACCAAACTTCCAAACTATTCAACTGCCACACTCAACCCAACACCAGTTAAGGATCACTCATTGGCTCCTGACAATGGCTAAAACAGCAGAAGCATTTCTTCCTATTGCTTACGGTGGTACCCCAGGTCTATAACAGATCTCCTTGCTTAAAGCACACTAGCGCTAAATGTTGTAGGAACCCACATAAGACACTACCACACCCCAGCTGTGAAATCTCAACAAGCAATTCTGCTCAAAGCCTATTGCACTCCAATATGAAAACATTAGATGAGCATAGAACATTCCAATAATCTCCTGTTTTCTGATTCAGTTAGCCGCAAGTCATACAGGGCCTTGGATTTACCCACCCCACATGGAAACTCTACTAAAAGAAGACACACCCATGAAGCTGGCTCCACGTCTTCATTTTCCATTCAATTCTCTTTTGAAGACTACATCATCAAGTCTACCTCTGACCTCTGACCTTGTGGACACTCCCTACTAGAGCTGTGCTCAGCATAATGGGATGTTAATAAGCTATTATGAGTTACTCTACAAAAATCAATGGTGTAGATCCTACTGGGGAAATAAGCCACTTTGGTGGGCCCAGCTACATGAAGATCATTAAGTATCATCTGGTTCCCTGGGAATGAAAATTTATGCTGCGCATTTCTGAGCTCTCATGAGCTGAATTTGTTACTTGGATGTTGAGTCCAGTCTGTGCCTTTATTTTAAACAGCTGGACAAAAAAGTAAAGAAACAGAACTTGATCACCTTGTAACCTGGAAAGCGTCTAAAATGTTATACAATATTGAGAAGATAACATTTCAACAATGACTGATGGTGAATGGGCTATGAATCTGGGGAGGGAGCTGACTGGCACAAGATAGCACTATTGCTTTGTTTCGTTTTGGTTTAGTTTTTGTAAATCTCAGAGCAATAAAAAATAACTATCCAACCACAACTCACTGGTAGATCAAAATAAAATATTAAAAGGAACATGGTGGAATTCAAGCAAGTTTTGATTTTTAAAATTACTTTTCACTGATTGAAAGGTCATTCTTTGATAGGAGAAGGATGCTAGTATGTGAGGTTGACCCAAGAATGCACCGAATTTTAGGATGGAGCAGATATTTTTAAAAGATCATCTGGCTTTGAAAGAATGAGAGAAGAAAGGAAGACCTTTTTAAACTTCTGTGGGTCACAGAAAGCATTCTCTTTTTATTCCAAGGTTGTCTTGGCTGGACCTTGTAGTTAAAGTTGAAAGTCTTTCCATAGATTTCACACATTCAAATTCCACACATCTGAAAATTACTATTACAAGCCAGGAGGTTCTACTTTCAGAGACAAGAACACCATGGGAGCAGGTGGCAGGTGACTGGATAGACCTGAAGATAGCATGGGGAGACTGTGGCAAACTTGCTGCAGCAGTGTTTTCTTGTACAGGGACAATGAAAGAACAAAATGGCTTTCTTTGTCAGGTTTTGTTTTTTTCCAGTTCTCTACAGTGAATTTTCTTCCAGGAACCACACATTCCCATAGCCTGTTGTGGGAACTCCTTCCGTAGGGAGATATAAACAAATGTCTTCCCTGTCCTCATTGAGCAGAACACTGACATAAAACCAAAGTGCGTTTCCACTGAAGTCTAACTCAGAGAACCAGTAAGTTTATTGGGAATCCTTACATAGCATAGGTGACGGGTTACTTGCAAGAGCATGGATGAGCCCATGACAGCACACTACCAGAAGGTCTCATCCCAGCATGGAAGGACAGTTTCATGGATAGAGTCTCCTCTTCAGTTAACCCACCACAGACTATATACTGTAGAACCCATAAGTTCAGGAGGTCACATTCAATTAAGGCAGAATTGCTTAAAATGGTCAGGAAATATAGGAAGAATCAGGCAGAATCTCAGATAGGATCAAGTGACACCCTCCCATGGCTTCTATGAGGGAACATTACCGGTCAACAGGTCCAGTCTCTGGGTCTCCTCAAGTAGTCACAGTTGCTCTGATGAAAATGACGGCTGCTATGCTCAGAGCATAGTCCTCTAAAACATCCCCCTATACTCGAGAGGAAGAACACATTGTACCAAATATCACTATCACCATCACCTTGGTGAAACTCTCAGGTTCCCTGGCACACTTATAATTCCCCTATTCCACTTGCTACACAATTGTCACTGTCTCTTTGCTTTTTGTTCCACCTACTGCACAATGTGAACTTGAAGCTCATTATTTTTTAATTACTAATCTTTCTAAGTACCTTCTAACATATGTAAAATACAACAAGGTCTCCACAGTCACTAGGGTTACAGCCATTAACAAAACATATGAACACACCAACCTTCAACTGAACATTCAAAAAATCTCCAAATGATAGATGAATGAGCATCAAAGAGCCAACAATTTCTCCTATCTATTGATTTGAAATTTCACTCAATGGGACAAAATAAGACATTCACACAGCCTGCTTTTATATATTTCCCCCAATGTGGTAAAAGTTAAGCCCAAGCCTGATTTGCAAGAGTTCTAGAACTACAAGCTGACATACAATACTTCTTTATCGAGGATCAGTCTCAAAAGATACAAGACAGGGTCTATACTTCTCTATCTCACTACTATTAAACCTCAATAATACTGTACCTTGGGGAGCAATCACAATTATCTTCAAAAGTAGAAAGCCATCTTGAGGATAATGTTTAACAAAAATCAATATCCTACACCCATCAATACTAACAACTGATACCTGTGTAACATTTTTGTATCTCCCAATATTTTCATATTAAATGAATTCTCTCATTTGTACCCTCACATCACATGGGAAATGGATAAAGTCACTTATAATCTGTTCTCTATACACATGTAAGTAAAGGCCCACACAATTTATGCTACTTGCATCATTTTGCTCAACTGGTAAGTTACAAGTTCAAGCTTAACTTCAGAATTATAAATGCCAATATCAACACGAACACTCACTATAATTCATTATACCATCTACAAGAGAAGTTGAAGCCAGGGATTCTTGTAATCTGAGCACTCACAGGGTTGAAGCAGGAGGATCAAGAGTTCAAAGTCATCATAACTATGCAGCAAGTCTGGGACCAGCTTGATCTACATGAAACCCTATTACCACCACCACCACCACCACCACCACCACCATCACCATCACCACCACCACCACCACCACAACCACCACCACCACCACCATCAATAAACAGAACTCTCAAATCTGATTCCTTCCAGTGCTGTTCGCCTCACTCCACATCTTAGGCATCAAGGGGCAGGTGAACCAGACAGTAACACTGAACAGTATTTCTACAGCAGTCAGATATCAAAACTTGCAGTTTTCCCAGAAGCAGTCTATGTAACTACCTTATTCATTTCCAAATTCCATTAAGATGATTGCTTCATCTTACTATGTGGACAATGATAGTAAGCCTTGATCTACAAGCTTCATGAGGTACAGAACTAGGTCATCTTGCCCATGTACCAGACCTCGTCACCCTTCCCTGTTTGTGGCAAGGTACTCAGCAATTACACAATGCATGAATGGATGGTGATGATACATCACCAGCAACTGTGAGAACTTGTTTAAGAGTCTTCATGGTATTCTCTGCTCTTCCACCACAGTCTTCTACTAATTAGACTTTGAGCCATTTAAAGGCAGAAACGTTCTGTCTTCCTGTGTAAATCATGTTCAGAACCCCAGATGGTGTCATGCTCATGTGGCATGTGTGTTACATCAATATTTGCTCATTGATTTGTTGCTCAAATACCACTACTGAGTTGTGTTTGTCTGGCAAATCATGCAGTTTTAATAATTAGTGTCTGAAGTGGGGGAAATGTCTTTTAAAAAGACTAAGGGTGAATGTGAAATACTGACAAGTAATATTGGTCCACAGGAAGTATACCAGATGAAAAATAAAATGAAAACAGTATGTTGATAAATATCCAAAAGTAACACCAACTTTCTTGCTATCTATATAGACACATACTCTACAGGACACATGTAGGACTGCAGAAATGGTTCTCTGGTTACGAGCTCTTCTGATAGAGCTCTGTTAGGGGACCAGAGATCAGTTACCAACCACCATATTGAGTGACTCACAGCTGCCTGTAATTTCAAGTTCAGGGGATCAGATGTCTAATTGTGGCTTCCACAGGAACCACACATACACAAAACGAGACACATAGTTGGGGGGGTAGGCACTTGCCAAGTAATCAAAGAGACTTGGGTATCATGGGTACCCAGTGGAATCCCCTATGTTATCTCAAAATACAAAACCAACTGTTTGCTCCATGAAAGTAAAAACACCCATTATCAGGTTTTACAATCCCCACATTTTTTCTTTTTCTTTTAATTATTTATTCTATTTTTCCTTTTATTGAAGATAATTTGTTTTCTCATACAATATATCCTGATTATAGTTTTCCCACCTCCCAGTTCCTCCCCTCCCCTCCCTTCCAGATCCACTCCCTTTCTGTTCCTCACAAGAAAAGAACAGGATTCTAAGAGATAACAACCAAACATGACAAATAAAATATAAAATGAAAGAAAAACAATCCATACATTTCATAAATTTTCCAACAAAAGCCAAGTACACTAAAAGCTATCAGGCCTTGATACTGAATGAGGCATTTTGATATCAAATCTCTAATTAATCTAGTATTAATCAGAAAACCATTCATGGTGCAAGTCTTCTGATTGGGGTGGAGCAGGGAATGAGTCAGAGAATCTGAGCGTGTACAGGAACAGTGCTGACTATCCAGTTAATCCCCACCCACCTCCGGTAGTTATCACTGCCGCTGTCAGGAGAGCATCACGGAGTCCATGTTCTCACATAAAGGATATATTTAGTCTTTATTTGAAGGAGAGGAATATTCATGTACTCATGTTTCTAGTCATTTCCTTTCATATACAGAGCTTCAGACAACCATAGAATGTTGGGCAGAATGTACATATGTCGCAGGAAATTCCAAAGACAGAACACCGCAAAGATTAAAAGGTTTATACATATTACTGTCATATATGTGACTTTGTCCTCAAAGGAGCAAGGCTAATCACTGGAACTTCTGAGTTCTAGTTATTTGGGGTTATTTTTGTATTTCAATGAGTTCAAGCAGTCAGTTCACAGTCAAAGATGATGATATTCATAATGATATTCAGGCTAAATTGAAAATTCTTCTGGGTTATCAATAGCATGATTATTGCCTTCAGACGCATGAATCCTTATTTTAATTGAACCAAGTGTGGTTAGAAATATATTGCAATGACACTCTCAGAGGCTCTAAAAGAACAAAAGATTTGCATTGTCTTATTCAAAAAATTAAGTGTTCAAAATGGAGGGATGTAAAAGATGTTTTTACTAATCTTATTGCACCTTAAATATTCTAGGCATAAATTCACCAAAATAAAGTCTCACCATCATCCATCCATCCATCCATCCATCCGTCCATCCATCATTCCAAACTGTTAATAATCACCATGATTTCTACTTTGCCTGGAACTTTTTTGAATGTTAACTTTCTAGAACATCTTCCCTAAGGACATCTGTAAAAGCATGTGAGCTTGTACATACAAATATATGATGTGTGGTCTGCACCCTCAGAGAGCTTACATTCCTGTGGAGATGCAGTTAAATGTGTACAATGACATAGAGATACAGGACAGCAAGCGCTTGAGGGAGGCACACTGCATTATATGTTAGATGGGGTAGAGGAGGGCTTCTTTACCAAGGTGACATTCAACTGAATGGATGGGAGGTAAGCAGAGGGTGGGCACAGGATCCCAGGGCAGCAAAGCCATGTTTACTAACACCCATTAAAAAGGATCTGTGAGTAGTGTGTGGGCAACTCCAGGAATGCCCCAGCTCTTCAGACCAATACAAAGACCAATCTCCTCAGCACTGATTCTAGGGCTGGGTTAAGGAATACTGTGAAGGAAAGGATTAGAATACCTTTTGAGATTTTCCTCAATTTTTTTGAGATTTATTGTTATTTTGTGAGTATATATGTGACTGAGTATTTGTATATGAACCACATGCATGTCCGATGCTCACAGAGGCCAGAAGAGGGCATCACCTGGAGCTGGAGTCGTGGACAGCTGGGAGCTGCTCTATGTCATCAGTGTCAGGAAATGAACCTAGATTCTGTGAAAAAACAGTAATCACTCTTACCTGCTGAGCCACTTTTCCAGCCTCATTTCCTAATGCCATTAATACACTCAGAATGCATTAAAACACTAAAAAGAACTGTTAGCAAATGCTGAGGCTTAGTGAGGCTTGTACTCATAAAATGTATTAATCCAGGACAGACTATATGGATGAGCAGGCAAAGGAACTTGCCAACAAGCAGGACAACCTGAGTTCAATCCCTGGGACTTACATGGCCAAAAGAGAGATGCCTGCAGGTTGTCCACTGACATGCATGTAAGTCCTGTGGCATGTGCACAGCTCTCCTCTCTACCCCCAAACACAATAATGTAACATATGGGTTTTTTTTTTTTTAATTTAGAAAGCATTAATCCAGAGGAAGTTCCAGTGTTAATAGCAGCTCACTGCTAGGTCTAAGACTCGCCATTAAATCTGGTATAGTTTGGATGTGTCCTATCTCCCCCAAAGCTTCTTATTCTGGACCTTAGAATGGAGATATGAAAAAGAGATAGGATGTGGTTGCAGCGATGTTCTTAACTCTTCTCAGCAGTTAAGAAGATGTATTGCTCTTGTAGAAGCCCTGAGTTGGGTTCCTAGTACCCACATGGCAGCTCACAACTACCTTTAACTCTAGTTCCTAAGGATCTTCAGACCTCCGAAGGTTCCTGAATGCACAAGGTGCAGAACCATGCACTCTGACTCACACATACATATAAAATAAAAATAAAAATAAAATTTAAATTAAAAGAAAAAAAGGTGGTGGTACTTTTAAGAGGCGGGTGGGGCCTAGTGGAAGGTGATCAGGTCATACCCAGTGCCTACAGACACTAATACTATCCTCCTGGAGGAGATGAGATCCCACAGGAGTGAGCTGCTACAAAAGAAGAGGCCTGGACCCTCCCTGGTCTCTTGTTTCCTATCCCACCAACTGACCGTTTGCCTCTCTCCTGTATCTCCCTCTTTTCCTCCCTATGATCTGTATCCCCAAGCCTCCGCCAGCAAGAGGTCTATCACTAGTGCTGGCTAGATGACTATTTGAGTTTGGTACCAGAACCGACAGGGCAGAAGGAGAGAGTTTTTTAAGTTAATAAAACTTAAAAGGCTATCACCAGATACAGCCTCTCAATCTTGTACTAGAACTATGAGCCAAATTTAACCTTTTCTTTGATGAGTACTCTTTTCTTTCATTTGAGTTCCCTTCCCTAATATTTATGTCAAAATATTTAACAGAAGTCCCAGGGCAGGGGTGATTGCAGAGAGAAGGCTTCAGTCAAAGCCAGATGTGTTAGTCTAGCCCTGTAGTTGCATGCTTTATGATGCCCTCTTCCAGAAGGGTATGTCCTCACAAACTTCCTCTGAGCTCTTGTCTGGAGGTAGTGAGGACAGGACAGGACTCTCAGGCTGTTTCTACAGAATTAGCAAACACAGCACAGAGCAGACTCCACATGAAAAACCACTATGGGCAGAAGTGGCCCAACTTCTTCAAGACCCAGTAGTTAGAGGAAAGTCTTTTTTAAACCCAGTGGAAAAGGCCCACATAGAAGCAGACACCAGTATAATTACCACACCACCAGGCCTGCTTGCCAAGCCAGCTTGATGTGGCCTCTTGACCAGGTTTCATCCTTGGCCTTGGGACATGCTCATCTCTGGGCTCCTCCTGCTCCTCCTCTTAAATGGACTGGCAGATGCGCGCTTATGCACTTCAAGCCCCAGCTATCATTATAGTTTGTTTTGGCACAGAGTTCAAATGAGAGCATCTGTGGACCGAACCAAAGCCTCACAGAGTCCCACTGCTGGGTGCCTGTCAAGGATTTGTTCCTATCTTCCCAAAGGTCACTGTGAATTCTTCAAATCACATACTCACCAAGTGTGGTCTGGACACAATCAACTGCTAATTTTTATTATTTATCTTCTCCTGGCAAATGAACATAGTTGTTCACTTGCTTGACAGGGGAGGAGCATGTGGGTGCTTCTAACTCCATTCTCAGATATTTGCCCTTTCTTTCCCATGATCGTATTCAATTTGGTGGCCTTGTCCCCAGCTACATGTCCACACCAAGGTACATTCTCAAACTTTGCCCCAGATAACCAATACCCCCAGAACCTGTGGACACTTCAGGTGCATGTTGTTTCAGGCTGAATTCCACACCTTCCTCCCTCCACCGTGTTTCAGCATCTCTCAGATGCTAAGGCCCCACCCTTGGAGTCTTCTCTCCATTTGGCCTCACATCTAATTGACACCATCATGCCTGGGATTCACGTTCAGCCAAGAAGAGACAACCTTCAATCATGTTGATATGTACCCTCTAATACCCTCTCCAGACTCCTAGCAAGCCATGTTGCATTTTATTCTGTAACCCACTACCAAGCAAGGTCAGAAAGGTCCCCTCCCTCTAGAAGGAATCTCCTTCTAGGTCAAGTTCCTTTATTCCAGATTCAAAAGCACTAAAGTGAGTGGGGTAGGATCTGTGTGTTTACATCCCCAGGAAGAAAAGAAAACTATATTCACTTAATTCACTTAATGTAAACCACTGTCTGGTCAGATCCTTAAAAAGATGTTTGCATTTTACAACTGCAGCTCCTTCAAGGAAAATTCCTCCAGAATAAAGCAGCAAGCTATTTCACCCAGCAATCCAAAATTAAGGGGCCAAGTCAGGAACAAGGTGCAACAACAATGCTAACCTAGATGGAGACATAAAAGCCAATGGAGAGAGAAGCCTAGAGGGAAAAAGAAAGGGGGGGGTTCCCAAGCAGGGGACTGGAGAGATGGCGCAGGTAAGAGTACTTGGTGCTCTTACAGAGGATAGGAATTCAGTTCCCGGCTCCACATCAGGCACTCACAGCCAGCTGTAACTCCTGATCAAGCGTAGCTAATGCCCCTTTTGGCCTCAGCAGGTACTGTACTCACAAGCTCAAATCCACACAAGGATACATGATTAAAAATACAATAAAACCTTAAAAAGAGAAAAACTTCAGAGCCCAGGATGGCCCACCACTGCTTCTTCAATTACAGGCACTCACACTAAAATCCCATTCCACATCAGGACTTTTTCAGAATGACCCCACCAACTGAATTACAGCTGAGGTAGAGATGTTTCAGGCCTGTGCATTTTTCCTTTAACTTTGAGTAATGCAATGAAAGCTGAATTTTCAGAGAACAAAACTGCTAATTGGGAAGCCAGGTCTCACAGTTTCAATGGATGAATGCTAATGAGGTCCTTTTCTTTCCCATCTTTGGGGAACACAGTCATCATTTCCATCCCTGACCCCACACAGGGAGTGTTGACTATGTAAGCTCTCTCAGAGTGTCAACAATAGCTCAGAAACTGGTAGTAGTTAGAAAGACGGAGCCTGTGTGTGCGCTGCCTTCTGGAATAAAATTCATTTTACCCCTGAGTTAAGTTGATTACTCAAACTCTTGAGAACTCCTCCCTGCCCCCATCTCCAGCCCACTCACAGTTTCCTTACACTAAATGGCTCTAGGAGAACAAGTAGGGCATTATACTTGGCTCCTTGGAATGAGATCAGTTCTAGTTTCAAATTCCCTTGTGGAACAACCCCAAGGCCATAAGACCCTGTAAAAGTCCCAGATGCCTAACAGCTCAGGAAGGCCTAACTATGACAATAAAGCATTACTTAAGCAATGGGGGAGGAACACCCCCTAACTGGTCTTGTAGACATTAAGGAGGAGCAGGTCCACAAACAACCCAGTCTCAGTCTGGGCTGTTCCCTGGAGGTGGAAGCCAGAACCGAAGCCTTATTGAAGGGCTGGGCAGTCATTTTCTGCACCTGGCACCATCTGTGCATACCCAGCCAGGCCTGCTGGCAGACACTAATGTGGTGGGGTCAGTGGGGTTGGACCTGCAACAGGATGCCTATAGATTTCAAAGACTGGACTTTCCTCTATGCCAGCTCATCAATCTAGGTTGGAAAACAAGCATATTTTTATTTCACTTTTTTTTTTAATTTAAAAAAAAACACCTCACTTTTAAAGATATTCCTCTGAGAACTGTACATGATCAAGGTGCCGACACCAGCCGAGTCATGGATGTTCGTGTTCTGGGCATGAAGCTAATGCCTAGATCCTTTGCCAAGCAAGATGCAGTAACAAGACCAAGAAAACACCTCTCCTCAGACAACATGAGCCTTTAAAATAGAGACACCGGCGCTGGGGATGTGGCTCAGAGGGTAGAGTACTTGACTAGTACAAAGCCCTGAGTTCAACCCCAGCATGATATAAATCAGGCTTGTTTGCGCACATCTAGAACCTCACAACCAGGAAGTGGAGGCAAGAGGATCAGAAGTCCAAGGCCATCTTCTCACTATCCAGTGAGACACCCTAGGATATATGAGACCCCGACTTATTAATTATTAATTGATTAGCAACACTAGGGAAGGACATCATGGAAAGGTTCAAAGTCACCTGGTAGCTCTCTGAGCTAGGTCTCTAAGAGAACTGCCAAGGCCTTGTCCTAGGGTCCAGTCATGTGCCCCTGGACAGCAAAGGCACAGTTAGAAACTTGACCTCACTAGCC
The DNA here is from genome assembly GCA_907164525.1 of Lophiomys imhausi. Classification (NCBI taxonomy): domain Eukaryota; kingdom Metazoa; phylum Chordata; class Mammalia; order Rodentia; family Muridae; genus Lophiomys; species Lophiomys imhausi. The sequence continues at coordinate 1,581,448 of CAJQZJ010013043.1, forward strand.
ATCAATTCAGGGTTCATCCATTGACTCCGTCACTCACCACCAACTGTCTATCAAGTGCTTCCTATGTCTCTGCTCTTTGGCAAGAGCTTAATATTTCCCCAAACTTCTTTTATTGAAGAGGAGTCTGGGCTCTGAGCTGAGTACAAATCTGTATGCAAGCTAGCTACGGCCAAGAGCCATGAGGACAGGATCGTGGGAATCCCATCTCCAGATTCCAGTGTGTAACAAACACTGATTAATTACTCTTGAGGAAGATTAAGAGATTTTAAACTATTTAGCTAATTATTTAAATACATTTCTGCTTGTTTGGTTTGTTTATTTTGTTTGTTTTTTATTTGCATATATTCACTTATAACTGGATTTTAGTCATATAGTACAGGATAACTATTTTACAATCCATAGACTTAAGGGAACAGGACCCTAGTGTAACTATCTTAAGAGGATGGGAAGGTGGGTCCAGAAGGGGAGGAGGAAGGGGGCTGTGATCGAGATGTAACTTGAATTAATAAATAAATGTTAAATTTTTTAACTGTTTAGCTAATTATTTAAATACATTTTTTGTTTGTTTGTTTGTGGATGAGCTCATGGCCAAGGATTGTACTCATTTCTTGGTATATTACCCCACTGTAGCTAATACCCCACTGTAGCTTTCAGGCTATACCATGACTCAAACTCATAGAGTAAAAATTCTAAGAACCAGCCAGCCACAAAATGAAGGCATGACTACACCCTCCAGAGAAACTAGATCTTTTGTTTACAATAATTAAAGGTTTAAAGAAATTTTGCGATAAGTGACTTCATTTTCTTACTCTTGCTTAGATATCAGTTTCCCCACTTAAACCTTAACAGGGTTTAAATCAAGGTAAAGAGGTGGGAGTCAGAGAAATTCATAAGCTAAAATATAATTAATAACGTCTCTAAGCAAGATCACCTTCCTTGTAAAAACTGCATGCTTGCTAAGTAGGTTGAGAGATTTGTGGGCCTGGCACAGCTATTTGGCATAACTGGAGAAGTAGGTTTGCTTAAGTTCATATTGAGTAATTTATCCTTGCAGTTTTTCCAGCCTCCAGGCAACTACGGATAACTCCGAGTTGACCTGGCTCCTATCACATTTGCTCTTTCCCAACTCTGGCCCTTCCATGAGTAGCTCACTCAGCATCCTCTAAAAATAACTCATTCAGTCACTTAGATCCTTAGATTACTCCATATCAAAGAAACACTACTGCCTGCACACCAGACATATTCTCGGCCTTGAAACTTTCCATCTGGATAGCACAAGAAAACTAGGCACATACAGCAAACAGGAACATTCCTAATGCAATCATCTAGCTGGGTGTGGAGGTACACGCCTGTGTTCACAGTTTGGAGGATATGGGGGCCACAGATCACCAGTTCAAGGTCATCCTCAGCTACAAGTCCAACTCAAGTCTAGGCTACTTGGGGACCCTTCTCATATGGCCAAAATCAATAAATTAACTAAACTGTAATCATCTGCCAAGCCTTTACAAACTCATCCTAGGAGCAGTTTACTGCAGGAGCTCTTGCCCCACTTAACTGGGAAAACAAACAATCTCTCACTCCTGAGTGGCTTGTTTGGGTTATTTCAGAAATACCATTTTCATCAGGCCTAAGTTCACACATGAGGTTTTTTAGTGAAAAGCTTTTGTGACTTCCCTATTTGTCTTCTCCTTATTAGACAAGTCACCAGGAACTCCTTTTCTGCCCCACTGCCCAGCATGCAACTTCATTTCTTTCTGTCTGGTTTAGCTGAGAAAGATAAGAATCTAGTCTGAGGCTTTTATAGCTCTACCTGTAACTTCTCTGACAAGCCCAACTGACAAACAGTGTCAGCCTTCTTATGCAGCAGGAATCCAACACGTGGAAATAACCATGCAGACCTGTGTTTTTTATTTTATTATTTTTAATCGGGTGTGTATGTGTGGCGTAGTGTGTGCACATAAGTGCAGGTGCTCACAGAGGCAAGAGGGCATCAGATCTCCTGAAGCTGGAATTACAGGCAGTTGTGAGCCAGCCAACATGGGTGCTGGGACCAAAGTCAAGTCCCCTGAAGGAGGAGGAGCAAGAGATTTCAGTCTCTGTGCCAGCTCTCTAGCCCCAGAACAGTGGTCCTAACAGCAGCCCCCCCCCCCCCCCCGTAGAAGCAGTTAGCATCCTAACCAGAAGGTAGGATGCTTATGTCTTAGAATGATAAATCATTGAGAAAGCTTAAAAATATCATGCCCAAGGCACAAAGGTAGCAAAATAACAAAAATATGACTTTAGGACCCATAGGAAAAAAAAAAGTTTAAATTCAAGTGGAGACATGAAATAACCACATTTCTCCACCAGCCTAAGCATTTCCAATGAGAAAACAGAGGCCATCGCCATACAAGATGGAAGTCTCTCCCACTAAGAACATCTCACTGTCCCCAAAGGCCACAGAGAGATCTTGAGATTTTCCTGGTTCTTATAAAAAAGAAAAAAAGCCTAAGTATTTAATTAATTACATCACCCTTTAACTAAAAGGTAGAGTTTAAGAGTTAATTCCTTATCAGCCACTACTACGTGTGAATATGAAAGCATGAATTTGGGACCGGTTTATAGTTTAGGGACATTGTGAGCTTATATTATTCAAGGTCTTAAGTTTGATCCCTACAATCAGAGACAGCCAGACACAGACTTTTAATAAGGAAAGAAAAGCTCTCATTTCTTAAGACACACACACACAATGTATATAGAATACACATATGCAGAAATTAGAAAATTTTTTGGTTTTTGGTTTTGGTTGTTGTTGTTTCTTAGTTCTCTGACCACTTAGGTTCTTTCTGTCTTATAGAGATTTTTAAAGGAAAACTCTTACAGGACCCTCAGAACCCCAATCCAGAATATGATGATGAATGTACTGTGTGTAAGACGATAGGAATCTGTTCTCTCAGCGTCTTGTGATAATGGGTACAGTAGCAGCCAGTTCCTTACCACTATAAATCCTTAAAGAAGAGTCGCTTGCAAGAAATAGTGACAAACCTCTAATTGCCCTCTCTTGTTTAAGAACGAAAAGGAGAAAAAGATGCTGAGAGTTAAAGCTCTCGGGTACACTTTGGCTGCTGATGAATTGTCCACAGGTTAAGAACAGCATACAACTGATCGAAGGAACTAAAATGGGTCCCTTTTTTGGTCATGAAGACATTAGCATGCCCCCAAGGGCTATCTCTGACAAATCAGAATGGCTTGTTCCCGGCTCAGATTCAGGTGAGCAACTGGATAGTCTGATTCAGAAAATACAACTCTCTTTACTATTGAATGTAATGGCTTTCAATATAACTACCCACTCTAACATGGTTTTATGGGATCACCATCTAATCCCAAATTTTTCTGAAGGAAACTAGCTAAAGACCACAATGGAATTAACTTAAGGTGAGAAATTACAATAAAGAAACTCTTACAACATTGTGGGGAAATTCAGATCTAGAAAGGATAGCTTCATTACAAGGAGAAAAAAGGTTGTCATGAAAACAGAAACAAAACCAAGCAGGTCAGGACCTTGCTTGGTTCTGAGCAGTTACATGCACAATGGCATACTGACTAAAAGATAGGTTTAAAAGCTCTGACTTCCAATGCACCATCTAGAAACCACCAAAATACACTGGGGGAAATCCAAAATGATCGCAATAGGGCTGGTTCAGCGCTGGCATTAGTGCAGCTGCAGAACAATATAGTTAAGAATATGGTTAAGAGCCGGGCGGTGGTGGCGCACTCCTTTAATCCCAGCACTTGGGAGGCAGAGGCAGGCGGATCTTTGCGAGTTCGAGGCCAGCCTGGTCTACAAAGCGAGTCCAGGACAGCCAGAGCTGTTAAACAGAGAAACCCTGTCTTGAAAAACCAAAAAAAAAAAAAAAAAAAAAAAAGAATATGGTTAAGGTGCCGACGCGTCATCTCTGCCCATATAAAAACTTTTCTTTCCAGATGGCCCATCTATTTTTGCAAGCATAGAAGCAATTTGATAAACAGAGCAGCAAAGATGTGTGTGTGTGTGTGTGTGTGTGTGTGTGTGTGTGTGTGTGTGTGTGT
>CAJQZJ010013043.1:1585525-1605060 GCA_907164525.1 Lophiomys imhausi
TAACAGCTCTGGCTGTCCTGGACTCGCTTTGTAGACCAGGCTGGCCTCGAACTCACAAAGATCCGCCTGCCTCTGCCTCCCAAGTGCTGGGATTAAAGGCGTGCGCCACCACCGCCCGGCCCCCATCTTGTTTTTGAGACAGGGTCTCCCACAGGGACCTGGAGCTTTCTGGGTAAGCTAGCCCAGCTGTCCAGCAAGCCCCAAGGACCCTCCTGTCTCTATCTCCCAAGGAACTGGGAGGAGAGTTGTGGCAACCACGACTGGCTTTTTCCTGCACGTATTCAGGAGAGTGAACACAGACCCTCATGCTTGCACAACAAGCACTTTCCAGGCTAAGCGATCATCCTAGTCCCATGGCTGACTCTTTAAAGATGGTTCAGGATCATGTTATATCAGAACCTGTGTTGATCATTCTAGAATGTTCCCTCCCCGTTGCTACTGCTAGACAAATGATAGATTTTTAGGCTTCATCTGTTTACTTTAAGTGTCGCCTTTAAATACATGGAATCCCAGTGTTCCAACTTAACAGAAATGAAAATAATGCTGGGAACCAAGTACAGCATCTTCCTTTTCACAAAAGACCCCCAAACACAGTTGAGTGACTTGTTCAAGGCCAAACCGTTAGACACCAATCGATCAGTTCTACCAGCCAAACTGAAATACACAGACTAAGCAAATATACCTTACGCTTTCTGCTAATTTATACAGTAAAATATTATAAATAGCCCACGGTTCTGTCTTTAAACATCTGAATGAATACTTTTAAATTGTAACTATTGCAATCATTTAATGGGGTAGCTAAATGGAGTGTTTTTATAATGACCTTTCAAAGCTAAGCACATGTTGAGACTAACCGGACCACCCAAGTTAAAACCCAGTTATTCCATTTAATGTTTATTTGGTTTGTTTCTAAATGTGTATTTAAGTGGCAAAGTCATAAAGGGAAGAATTAATGATAATCAATACCAGATCTTCAGCCTTAGAGCTCTTCATGAGATTGCAGTATTTAGTAAAGTCAGCCAAAAAGCACTCTAAAATGAGAAAACTACAGAGTACTTTAAAAGCAGGTCCCCAGCCACATGCTGGATTCTGAAAGCAGTATTAGCAAAAAGACCAGGGCATTCTCAGATCCCTAGAAAGACACCCACCAAAATAAGGCAAGATGGTGCATGCAGGACAATGCGGAGCTCAGATGTACGGATATAGCAACTAGGCTCTGATGCCAGAAAAGAATACACTTTGTGCCCTTCTGATATCCTCCAAACTACATGTCACCACTCCAGATTCTAAAATGAAGTGTAGATAAACTTCAAAAGACTCAGAAACAAAGCATGCATTTACGCACCTACAGATGGTTCACATTCCTAAGGAATGTTCCTCATTTATTCTCATTGAAACAATTCCTTAAACAGGGATTAGGATTCTAGACGAACGTACAGAAACAATTGTTTTCAAATTTCATATATGCTTGAAGTAATTAATATTATAATGTATTTGAGAAAACAAAAGAAAAGGAGCTAGCAGCCTAGGGTGGAAGGGGCGGGGGAAGATGCTGGGGGTTGGGGGTGTTATACAGAGAGGAGGCCAGCTTCCACTGCTTGGGGAGTTCAGTTCTCAGACTCCATGCTCTTCAGTGATACTAGTCCTCACGGGAAAGGGGGAAACTGTGGCAAAGAGCTTACAATTTCACTTGCCCATATCTCTTATAGTCAATAAAGTCAAGTGGGCACTGAGGCCTACACAGCAGGAAATGAGGAACCTCTGAGGCTGTGGAGAAAAAGAAGAAGTAGAAAATAACCCAATTCCTAAAGTTAAAAGGCTTAGGGCAACCCAACTCAAATCAGCCACACAAATCTTTTTAGGAAACCAGACCCAAGTACTGAAAGGCAATGCCAGAGCACTTGGCATGTGTAAAGCTAAGACATGCTTCCGGGAAATGGGACGTCACTTCTCTACAAAAAGTGAGAGCACAAAAGGAGGGCTGGACTGACATGAGGGGATGTGGCATGCTTTGTTCAGAGAAACGGTTTGCGGGCCTTCACTTTAGATGCCTAAACCCCACATACTACCTTGGCACATTCTGTTCTAGGTTAAGGCCCTGGAAAGGTATCCCAACCCCAGCACTGAAAAATTCCTGATTTTCTAAGCACAGAGATTACATCAGGGCCAGAGTCCATTTAGTTATAATTCTGACCAAAGTTACTGAAAGCCCCTTACCACATTATATAACTGCAGAATTGACATTCAGTCCCTTATGGATAAAACACACCAACCTGTTAACCAATAGACAGTGCCCATGACTCTAATCACAGAGCCAACCCAAAGCTCTCTCTCTCTCTCTCTCTCTCTCTCTCTCTCTCTCTCTCTCTCTGTGTGTTTGTGTGTGTGTATGTGTGTATGTGTGTCAGTCAGTCTGTCTGTCTGTCTTTCTGTCGGTCTATGTGTGTCTCTGTATTTAGGAGTGCATGCACATATCTGAGAATTTGTGGGGAGGCCAGAGGTCAGCCTTGGATATGGTTCCTCAGGCACCATTTGCCTGGTCTCTCACCAGCATAGAACTTGCTGAGGAATCTAGGCCAGCCAGTGAGCACAAGGGCTCAGCTTGTGTCTGCCTTTCTGGCATCAGCATTCAGCATCATGCTTGGGTTCTAGGGACTGAACTCAGATCCTCATGCTTTGGAGACAAGCTGAGCTGTCTGTCTTTCTGGCTCTTATTCAGTTTTTAGTTTTTGAGAGGCTGGTTGTTTTACTGAGTAGCCTTGGCTGGCTTGAAACTCACTTCGCAGACCAGTGCATGTTCTTAAAAGGGGACAAAATCCACTGAGTAAACGAACGCCTCCATCAGAGGTTCAAACCAAGGCTTCCCCACATGTACCACTGGGGCAGAGCCCTTCAGTTCCTCCCTCAAGAGGGGGAAGACTTCAAACAAGCTAGAGCAGGGAACTGTGAACAAAGATGCAACAGCCAAACCAACCCTGGGTGAGAATGATATCCCCCAGGCACCCTATTTTCAGACCACAAGGGGTGATGATTTACCATGTGCTATGGAAGTAGGCTTGGGACTCAGACTGACATGATGAGTTAATTCAGCTGGAGCAACAATCCACATCTGCACGGATATTCTGAAGTCCCGTGGCCCCCGCAGATCTCCAGATAATCAGGGAAGCTGTGTGGCATTCCAGAAAGGTACTGGGCTGAATCGCAAAGCCTTGGATTTCTGTGTTGCCTCAGCCAACTCATCCCCCGGGAAAGGGCAAATCACTCTCTCCCAGGGACTAAGGCTCCTCATCTGTAAAATAGAGTGCAGATGCTCGCATCTTTCATAGCAGGGCTCTAACATGGAAAGAGAAACTTTTTTTTAAACTTTTTTTATTTATTATGTATACAGTATTTGCTCTACATATATGCCCAGGCAGATCTCAATGTAGATGGCTGTGAGCCACCATGTGGTTGCTGGGAATTGAACTCAGGACCTTGGGAAGAACAGCCAGTGCTCTTAACCTCTGAGCCACCTCTCCAGCCCGGAAAGAGAAACTTTTAATGCTGTTTCTATACCCCACCCCCACCCCACCCTGCCCCTGTGTGCCAGAGGATCCTCCATTATATTTGAGCCAGCATATCCAGGGGCTTCTAAGATTTGCCACAGTGGTATTACCCTTGCAAATATGTGACCAGCACTCATATAACCATACCAAAATATCAACTTAAGAAGGTAAACACAGGAGGAAAGCCCACCATGTAGGACTGGGCCTGCCCAAGAGTGGGCCTATCAATAGCCAAACAAGGAGGCTCATGGTAGTCTTTCCCTACCTGCTTAACCACTGGCAACCTATGGATTCTGGGGGAGGAATAGTTACTGCCTTCAGCTGTATATGAAATGATGAGCCTATGAGGCTCCAAAACATAGTTCCAAAATCATGGTCACACAGACAATACTGGTTAAAATCAGAGGATGGCAAAACAAAAACGCATATATGTAAGAAAGGGAGGAATGAGACAAGAAGGTGGAATAAGAGTACATAAAATACACTGTATGCATGCATGAAACTGTTAAAAAAACAAATTAAATCATTTTTTAAATGAAAAAAAAAAAAAGGCTAGGCATGGTGGCTCAACCATTAGAGGGTAATCCCAATAGTCTTGATCCTGAGGCAGGAGGATTATGTTGACTTTGAGGCCAGTATGGACTTTATAGCTAGACTCTGGAGAAAGAGATAGAACTAGAACTACACACACACACACACACACACACACACACACACACACACACACGAACACACACACGTACATGCACATGCACACACAGTTGATCAGGTGGCTGAGGATAGATGTAGCACCCCATGGTAGTATTTATCTATCATGCTCAAATTCTTAGTTTAATGCTTAGTAATCCCCTACCCCCTTAAAGAAACTACAATTATTTAGTTGAACATGGCAGCTCATATCTCCAATCCCATAACTCGGAAAGCTGAGACAGATAGATTACTATAAATTCCAGGCCAATTTGGGCTATATAGTAAATTCCAGCCTCTGCTACAGTGTTAGACCTTGTCATTAAGAAAGAAGGAATGAAAGGAAGAAAGGAAGGAAGGAAGGAAGGAAGGAAGGAAGGAAGGAAGGAAGGAAGGAAGGAGCAGGGCTAAAATTCCTCAGCACTTGGAGAGGGTTAAGAAGGGAGATCAGAAGTTCAAGGTCAGTCTTAGCTAAATGGGGAGTCTGAGGCTAGCCTCAGTTACATGAGACCCCTCTTGACTCTGGGTCAAGTGTCAGCAGCCGAGTCTCACACTGTAGTAGGAAGAACTCCACAGAGAAGGCTACAGGTGCAGTAAAGTTGCATCACAGCTGAATTCCTCCTCAGACTGCACCCTCTGGCAGAGAACTCCCAGCAAGATAGCTTCATTCCACCTGGCAAGCCACTTGGTCGAACCCCATTCCACCGTGGTGTGTGCTATGTTTATACCTCCCTCGCAGGCTCTAGTAGCTTAAGGGCAAGGAATAAGTCCATCTCTATATTAGGGATGGCATTTAATGAGGTGACTCAATACCTGTTAAGCAATAAAAACATCAGTCTGCACAGAGCCTGGGGCGTGGCCTGTTGCTGTTCTAGCCCTGCCATGGAGTCTTTTAATCTCCTGAGTGGGTGGGGACTGTCCTAGGATGCCCTCCCTCCACACCTCCTCGAACTCCTTTTCCTTTATCTCATTCTGTTCTTGCCTGGGTTTGAATATCCCCTTAGAATGATGCACAAAAAAAGCACCTCTTCTCTCTGCCTTCCTGCCTCAAACCCAAAGGACATGGTTCTACACTGACTGTAAAATCATACCTGCCCCGTGATGGTCTACAGAAAGCCACTGAAAATTCGTTTTCAAGTCCTAACTCTGTACAATTTAAATCAAACTAGACTCTTCAACTCCAAAGGATGTGGGCAGCTGGCCAAGATAAGATCACAACCTAGCAATCTGGGCACAGATATTTTATGCTCTGTGGTACCTGGATTTTATCAACTCAAAAGATACACTTGGTGGAAAATTGAGTCTCTGTCTGGAGAACCACTTGGTCCTGCAAAGGACAATTACACTGAGGGCCTGCACAGATTGTTACCTCCGCCTTGCTTTAGTGTCAAAGTAACTTCCCCTCTTGTCCTATCAGTTTCAAAAGTTAACTACCCCACAGGCACCTTTTCCCCTTGAAGCTGATTCCTAACAGTGTTCCCTAGGATCGACCTGCTCCCAACACTTAAGAGCAGCCAGGAAATCTCAAGCCCCTGAGATTTAACAACGTTGTGTGGCATGCCTCAACTGTCAAGTCTTTCACTCAAACCATAATCCCTCCTTTAAAAATCTCAACAGAAACAGGGGGAAAAAAAGGATTATACGTATGATAAAACCCTAGGGTGCTGAAACATGAAATCCTACATCTGCTTCTCAATTCCTTCACCAACTCTCAGGAAAATATTAAGAGAAATGTTTTGTATCCATTCAGCCCTTTGTGAAGTAGCTTTTTATGAAGCTGTGTTGACTTGGTATAGTATGATGTCTAGAGTCTTCCTTAAGCAAATAAGATGTAGGGAGTCTCCTTCAACTTGATAGTTAAGTACACATCTTGGTATTATTTTGTCTGTCTTTTATGTGTCTCAGGAACTGCTTACACATTGTTGACAATGGAAACCCCATTCTTAAAGTGAAAACATTTTCATTTGTGTACAAAAAAGCCACGTGATTATCACAAACAATCCACTTACACAAAACTCTACCAGCTTGGAAAATCTTTTCCTCTCATACAGGATTCACATTGCCCACAATGTGAGCAGGTCTACAAACCTAATGCTGATAAAAAGTTCTAGACACTGATCACTTACCTGAAACATCTCCAGCCCAATGTGGACAGAGGCTTAATCTTCGATGTCATCGTGACATAGAGAAGAGGATCTGTGGAAATGTTGAGTGTTATCATCTCAGCAGACAATTAGTAGAAATGCTCTCCCTTTGCTCTCTGGAGTGGCTAACACAGTTTGAATAGGAATGGCCCCCACGGACTCATTCATGCTTTTGAATGCTTATCCCATGGGGAGTGGCACTATTAGGAGGTGTGGCCTTTTTGGGGTAAGTGTGGCCTTGTTGGAGGAAGTGTGTCACTGTCCAGGTGGGCTTTGAGGTCTCCTATGCTCAAGCTACACCCAGTGTGGGACACAGTCTCCTGGCTGCCTACAGATCAAGATGTAGAACTCTCAGCTCCTTCTCCAGCACCATGTCTGCCTGCATACTGCCATGTTTCCCACAATGGATAATGGACTAAACCTCTGAAACTGTAAGCCAGCCCCATTTAACCGTCTTCCTTTATAAGTTGCTGTGGTCATGGTGTCTCTTCACAGCAATGGAAACCCTAAGATAGTAGCCAAACTGCTATTTTTATTCTCCTTTCCTATCTCTAATGACATCTTGGGTAGATCCCTTCATTGGTGAGGTCATTTTTAGTGATTATACTCTAGGTCAATTTAAATTTCATTCTCTAATTCTGCTTTGGTTTTGCATAAACCATGACTAGGCAAAGGTATTACCTGGCTTCTGACTAGGAAGGTGTGTGTTCTATTTTCTCTTGTTCACCATTTCCCTCTTCCACTGAGGAAACTTTTAAGGAAAGAAAAGGAATTGTCTCCCTTTACTGTGTGCTATGATAGCTTCTCTGCCAGATGGCCCTACAGGACCATGTATAGATTCCCTGATGGAAGAGCTTCCCATTACCAAAACCATTACCAATAGTATAGGGAGCACAGCTCAGGACCTACCACTGCTCACATGATCACTGTACTGTGAGTGAACTTCCGTGCCATCCTACACACAGGGCATAAAATCTGGTCCATTCAAAGTCTCGAAGTCTCTTCTCTTGTCTTTCCTCAGTGTTCAGTTTCCTGCCTTCTGACCTAGAGACAGGTTGGCAGGTCTGCCTGAGCAGACCAGCAACCAAGAAGGTCGGTACTAGTCTGGCCTTCTTGCAGACACCCCATTCTGGTGGGTGAATATGAGAATTTCCCTCTGATTTTCTATATGAAAATGAGTGATGACCTTTCTCATCTTCTCCCTTTCCTAGTCATCCTGTACAGATAGCAAAGCCTGGGGTGGGTGCATGACAGGGTCATTGTGGCACATCTGCCAGATTTGTTTTTTCTAAGTGTTGCAGGGAAGGCTACCAAATGCCTATGGCTGCTCTCATAAGCCAGACAAGCTTCTCATGCCTTCTCTTGGATCTGTAACCCTGAGCATCTGTTAGGATATAGCAGACAGAGTCTAAATCATAAGAAACTCAACACTATAGATTAGAAAGCTTATCCAGACTTGGAAGAAACAGTATGACACACTCCTGGAAATAAGTCTCATACAATTTTAAAAAAAGACAACACAACCCTCAATTCTACTTATTATCTACTCCCACCAAATCTTTTGTAGCCTCACTTTGTAACTGTTCATTCATCTATGAGACATTAAGATGTTTCTGCCAGATGTTAGAGTTGCATTTTGGGGCATCAGGATATATAGCTCAGTTAGTAGGGAGCCTGAAGAGTCTGTGCATAGCCAGGAGTTTGATACCTTAGAACTAACCCCACAAACTGAATTTTTGTTGTTTTTCTTATTTCTTTTTTTTTTTAAGATTTATTTATTATGTATACAGTGTTCTGTCTGCAGGTAGGCCTGCAGGCCAGAAGAGGACACCAAATTTCATTATAGATGGTTGTGAGCCACCATGTGGCTGCTGGGAATTGAACTCAGGACCTCTGGAAGAGCAGTCAGTGCTCTTAACCTCTGAGCCATCTTTCCAGCCCCTTATTTTTTATTTTGATACCGAAACTTTTGCTACTGTATTCCACAAAGTTTCACTAGTAAAGCTCTGCTTCTCTTATTTATAAAGATTATTTTGGATCTGGGGAGATGGGCCAAATGGTAAAGTGCCTGCTATGCAGACATGAAGAGCTGCATTCTGAACCCACTGCCCATGGCAAAAGTCAGATGCAGCAGTATATCCCTAGCACTGGGGAAACACAGACAGGAAAATGTCTGGAGCCTGCTGGCTGCTCAGTCTGACTACACTGGTAAGCTCAGGTTCACAGAATAAGATTAAAAGCCATAAAGGAAACATCAACATATTCCCTACACACACACACACACACACACACACACACACACACACACACACACAAATGCAGGCACATACCATGCAAACACACACAATATCAGAAAGATGATTTCAATGACATTCTATACTGTTTAAACTGTAAAATCCAAGGTTACCTTAAGGAGACAAACCTTTAGCTTGAAATAATTTCAAAATAATGACTATTCCCAACTTAACTATTTTAATGATGTTAAGTCTATTCAACCGGCTTTTGCCAAAAAGAGGGTAGAAGTACATTTGTTCATTTGTGAGTTTCCCAAATCCATCTTTACATTATTTTGCCTGTATAATCATCTCACCTAATAAGACAAATATATTTCTCTCCTCTTTAAAGAGGCAAGCATTCAGATACCAAAGAATTGAAAGGTGCCCTGATATCCAAAAGTTTAGCTGGATAGGAGGAGAAATAAGATAGAGAACTTTTCCTTTATCTCACCATGAAAGAAAGAAAGAGGGGAGGAGGGAGGGAAGAAATAAGGGAAGAAGTGGGATAGCGAACAAGGGAGAGGGAGAGGGAGAGGAGCTTAATTGCTTGAGTGGAAGCTGAAGAAATGGCCAGTGTAGTTCTGTGGATGTGCAGATTCCCAAATGAGCTCCCGCTTTCCATTAGTTACAAATTGGATTCCAGGAACTGCTCCCTTAATTTCCCAGGATTATAACAGTGTAGTATTTTTAGATACATCCAAAAACTATTTCTTCAAATCATTGCACCAAACCATTTTGGAAAATAATAACGGCATTGCAGTGCCCATGGTCATTTTTGGTATAACAATACATCAGCACATTTCTCTCACATTATCCCTGGTTTAGCAATGCTGAAAGTAAATTTACGAGATTGAGCAATTTTTATTGTAAGTCTCACAGCTGAGAAGATTACATTTGAGACTCAAATCAGGCTCTCTCACTTTTGACCCTATGCAATCTTCACTCCAATAGGGTTAAAGCTCCTATGGCACTTAGCACATTGCATTGGACAGTTTCTCATTTTTCAACTTGTGAGGTTCTAATGTATACCTTATCCCTTTTGATTTCCCCAGTGGCCCAAAGGTAAGATAAGATATGCTACCTGTATTAAAGATGAGGAAATTGAAGCTTAAAATAGCTTACTTGTCAAAGGCCTTCCAATTAGAAAATAGTAGACACTTGAAGCCAGTCTTCTGACTTTGACTTTTCCTCCAGTTGACATTCTCCTCTATTGTCCAGCAACTTCCCCCTCCATAGCTCAACTTCATATCATTTAGTTAAGAACCCAATGAAACCAACTGGAGGAAGGATGAAGTCAAGATAAGGCCTTGACTCCTAAGTGTTCATGAGGCTGAAAACTCTGGAAAGGGACTCACCTTTCCTGCTTTGCCCACAGGCAACAAGAGAATTAAGATGGGAGTTGCTTGCTCTAGAGCCTAGCAATAAAGTATGGTGCATCTCAGTGATAGCAGAGAGAACTGAAGCAAATAGAGGCAACCCTGGAATTTGAAAGTATGTGTCCTCCAAACATCTATACAAAAACTCAACTTCAAAAAGAAAGGAGTGCTTAATTTAAGGGCTCCTTGAGGAACTGATAAGGCCATGAGGAAGGGATCCACATTCACCAACAGGATTTGTGCATTTATAATAAAACCTTGGAAAGCCACCTCCCTGTTCTATCTCTTCTTCCATGGAGAACCCAGCATCCCATCACACATGAGCCTTCTACTTCCCACCCTAAGAGGTCAAGAACAACAGCATACCATTTTGGTCTTCTTAAGGATTTGATTTTGCTTATATGTATGCATGTGTGTGTCTGTGTGTGGGTATGTGAATGTACATGCCCCTGGAGGTCAAAAGAGGGAAACAGAAACCCAGGAACTGGAACTAGAGATCACTGAGAGCCACCCTGTGTGGATGCTAGAAACTGAACTCAGGTCTCTGGAAGAGTGGCAAGTGCTGAGCCATCTCTCCAACTTCCAAAATGCCATTTTGGAAATAGGGAGACTAGACAATGAATCTTTTAGTACCTCGATCCTGGACTCTCAGGATCCAATGGTGAAGAATTTCTGTGGATTATTAGTTGAATTATTTTGAATAACTCCCATCTGAGTTATTTTGTTCCAGTAGTAGAAACAGACTGAGACAGATGGAGAGGACATACTGCTGGAGAATTTCTCAGACACCCCTCAACATCTCATGCATGGGTATGAGACAAAGACTGATAGTGTGGAGACCTTGACACCTCCAGCAGTCAGAGCAGGCAAGAGACACTGACAGGCTAGTCATAAGAGGCAGAAGATGGAGGCTTACTGTAATACAACTCATCGCTGCCATGATAGCCTTGACCTCAAAGATGCTTCTTGAACCACTGCTGGCAAACAGCCTTAACATGTTATGTTCATTCTTTCTTTGATATAGGTAGGATATACTCATATTCTTTAACATAGGTAGAGTATAGACATATTCAACAGCTCACTTGTGGCTTTAGAGTGAAAGCAGCAGTCAAGCAGTTAAAAAAAACAGCAAATCACTTTGGACTCAAAAGTGCGACGCCATCACTAATCCCAGGCTTGGGAACAAGCCTCTAGCAATGGTCTTCCGGAGGACATTACCTATCCAAACTATAATGTTTCCACAAGAAAAATAAATTGATAGAGGGGTGTGTGTTTGGTGATTTTGTTTTTTGTGTTGCACAAGATCAAACCCAGGGCCATTTGGGTTGGCTAGACAAATGCTCTATCACAAAGTTATACTTACAGCTACTAAACAATATTTTATATATTGCATAGCAAACCTGGGAAGAAGAGCTAACTCTTACATATTGACAATGAACTGCCTGGCTGTGCAGCCCTCTTAGACAGCTAATATTACACCCCCCCCCCATAAGGAAACTAAAGTTCCAGAAAATTGAACAATTTGCTCAGCAGTGGGAAAATGAACATTAAAACCCAACATCTCAAATGGACTACTAACTCAAATAAACAGACGGAGGCCTCAGGAAGCAAGTGCCCACACTGTGACAGGGAATATCCTCCCATCAAGCTCAATACTTCAAAGGGTCATAACCTTTGACAATGGCATGGTGTTTTAGTGTCAACAAAATATGAATAAATAAGAATGTTTCAATGTATGGTTAACATTATATTTTGAAGGAAATGTTGAAGGACTAAAAGCCAGATAGATTATAGGGGAATTTAAAAGGCTAATTATCAGCAGCTTTCAATCACATAAAGAGTTTGTCTTGGTGTCATTCTCTGCTGCTGTAAGAAACTATGCTAGGAAAACCCACTTAAGGGAAAGAGTTTTATATACCTCACAGTGCAAGGTGGCAGTTCATCATTCTGGGGGAAGTCACAGGGGCAGGAGCTTGAGGGAGCTGTTCATATTGCATCCACTATTAGGAAGAGAGGGCAATGAGTGTTGAGCAGGTCACTCTATTTTTTATATAATCCTGGATCCCAGCCAAGGAATGATGGTGCCCAGAGTGGACAAACCTTCTCACCTCTATTATGCAATCAAGTACTCCCCCAAAGGCATTGTCAAAGTGCCGCCATCCTGGTGATTCTAGATTCTCATCAAATCAATGCACGGTTATATAACTAGCTGCTCTCAATCTTGGAGACAACTTACAAGTTTTAAATCACAAGCTTGGAAAGGTATAGCCATGAGTTGGTTTGTTGGTTTATGGGAAGGATGTTTGAGACAGGATCACTTGTAGCCTGGGCTGACCTCAAACTCACTAAGTAGCTAAGGATGACATTGAAATCTTGATCCTCCTGCCTCTCTCCAGTGCTGGGACTACAGGTATGTGCTAACATACCCATTGACAGCTAGGTTATAGAACTGCAATTTGGTAGTTTGACAAATTAAATTACCTATAAAATACAATTATCTGAATCTCCATATGATGCCTCTGAATTAAGAGGTCTACCAGACAACTAAGAAGCCTCTGGTATAATTGTCCACTATTGCTCAAAACCCACAAGGGAAAAACGAGGTGCTTTGAACTCTTGACAGATAACTGTGGGTCAATCAATGAAATCACCCAGTGTATGCTGTTGACATTTCTGTGACAATTTTACCTGAAAATTGTCTTGAATACCCCCCTAAAAATGCATTGATAGTATATAGCATAATGCCCCTTTTTAGTGACCTAAAAAAAAAAAAACTCATTTTCTTACAGTTGCTCTTTTTTTTTTTTTGGTTTTTCGAGACAGGGTTTCTCTGTGTAGCCCTGGCTGTCCTGGACTCGCTTTGTAGACCAGGCTGGCCTCGAACTCACAAAGATCCGCCTGCCTCTGCCTCCCAAGTGCTGGGATTAAAGGCGTGCGCCACCACCGCCCGGCTTACAGTTGCTCTTATTCAGATTAATATTAGGAAACTGGGGGAAGAAATATGATGTAATCTTTAGGTATCCATTCTTATAGCAGTTTGGTTTGTAAAGTATGATTTTTAATTCATTTCATTTACATTCCACACTAAGTACATGGCCCACACATTAAAGCCTGTCCCCAGCCTTTACTCAATGCCTGTGTTAATGTCTTTTTAAAGTCATATTTGTCTTATGCAAAACTTGAAGCTAAAGAAACAACATACTTACCCCTGCTTCCTGCACAGGATTTGTGCACTCACAATGTCAAAGTCAGAACAATTATATTGGGAAAAAAGGGCCAAGTCTTTTGCCTAAACCATTAGCTTTTCTACACTTTACTCTAAATGTGCTTCAGATGAAAGTAGACAGAAGTGACATGAGATGGTGTCGAAGTTCGTGGTAATGAGTATTGCTGATTGTTACCTTGAGGGGATCTAGAATCATGTTGGAGACAAATCTCTGAGCATATCTGGAAGTGAGTTACTAGCCTGATTTAAGTAAGATAGGAAGGGCTGCCCTAATTCTGGGAGACACCATCCATGGGTTGTGGTTCTCACATTGCATAAAAAGAAGAAAGCTAGATGAAGAAGGGTGTTCACTGCTTTCTGTTTCTTAAATCCAGAAACGTGGTCAGCCATGCTCTTGATCCCACCACATATTCCTTGCTATGACAGCCTCTATCCCCTCAAACTGTAAGGTTAAAGAGACCCCTTTCTTCCTTAAGTTGCTTTTGTTGTGCGTTTTTATCACAGCAGTGAAGAGAGTAACTAATACAGTGTCTGGTAGAGAATGGTAGAAATACAGTTAGAAGTGAATTATCAGAAATTCTGCAAAATTAAATACATAGGCATTCAAAGAACATCGCTGATATATGACTCCCCTCCCCTCGGTTTCTGAACACACAGGCACTGAGACAGGCTGAAGACTATGCTCAGTTTGACCAGCTGGTCACACACACATGCATACTAAGTGCATAAGCCAACTGAGCCTCCCAGGAAAGTTTCCCTTATTAGGAAGAGAGAGACTGCCTTCCAGAAAGTGAACGGAGAAGATCGAGAGAGCTACGGTTCTTCCCTAGTGTTCATGAGGCTACCGATATGCCAGGCATCAAGGCTCAAACTCCTTTTTCTCATAGTTTTGATAGCATGTGTATTAAATGACAGTGGGTCAATTAGGAGAAGAGTAGCTGAGACCCTGTGCGAGGATGATGCAGAAATTCACGAGCTGCTCTGTGGATGTTAATCTTGACTGCCAACTTGAGAGAATTTGGGATCACCCAGCACAAAACTCTGGGGCATGTTTGTGGAGTGTTTTCAGAGAGGCTTAGCAGGTCAGAAATCCAGCCTGAATGCAGACAGAAGCATCCCGTAGGCTATGGTCCCAGACTATACAGAAAAGAAAAAGAGAAACAGCAGCAAGCATCTCTCTCTGCCTCCTGATTGTGCTGGGCATGTGACCAGACATCTCATGTTCATGCCACCAACTCTTCTCTGCCATGATGGACTGTACTTTCAAACCAGGGACCAAAATAAGCCCTTCCTTCCTAATTAAATTGCTCTTGTCAAATACTTTATCAAAGCAGCAAGAAAAGTAACCATTAATTACTACTGTTCAAGCTCCACATTAATAAATACATAAATAAATAACAGGAGAATTAAGGGTAAACTGTAAGTGCTCAACAAAGTTATTGAAACAATCTGAATAGGACTAACCTTTCATGAAGTAATTGCCAAACTACAAACCCAAAGAAGGACTCTGCTTACAACCCTACACAAGACCAGAGCACTGTGGTAGATTTTCTGGACTAGAATTGCAATAATGCCTCAGGGATATCAAGGGGACGACATTCACAGGACAGAAGCCTCACAAATGTGGCAGATTTGCAAAGTTTGTGGTTTTGGTCCCTGACGCAATGTCACAAAGTAAGTGGCTTGTACTGACAGTGAAGAATGGGCAAGGGAAAGAAGGAAGCCACGAATCCCAGAGACAGACCTCTGTCTGTGTGGGAGTCATGATTCCTATTCCCCACCTCACTGTCCTGTGTGTGTGTGTGTGTGTGTGTGTGTGTGTGTGTGTGTGTGTGTGTGTTGACAGAAGAAACAATAGCTAGCTCCACAGGAGCCATTTTCAAATGTAAATGTCAAGTGAGGATACCAGGGCTGGGGCAAAATAAAAAGTGATGTAGGGAAAACATGTCACACCTTTTAACTTCCCCAATCCCAGCAGGGTTGCCTTTAGGTGGAAGCAGCAAGTCTGTCAGTGCTGGCAGCAGGAATTTCAGACTGAGGCAAGGCCACCTCGAGCTTTTCATGAGGTCATGTACAACATCAAAGAGAGTGACCCAGAAGGTATTCCTGTGTACCTGTGTGTGTGTGTGTCTGTGTGTGTCTGTGTGTCTGTGTGTCTATATGTCTGTGCAAAAGCACCCATGGAGGCCAGAGGTCAGCATTGGTGTCTTCCTCAATCACTCTCTTCACTGAGATGGGGTCTCTTGTCCACCTGAAGCTGATTCAGCTGGACTCACTGGTCAGTGAGTGTCAAGGATCTGCCTATTTCTGCCTTCCACCACACCAGCTTTTGCATGGGCGCTGACATCCAGACCCATGTTCTCATGCATGAGTGGCAAGTACTTCCCAAACAAATCCTTTTCCTGGCCCCTAAAAGAAACTGTGTTACAACTCACCATGGCAATGATGTTTCCCGTGTTGGAAGCACACACTCCCTAGAGCTCCCTAGACAATCCATGACTGCAGGAAGGTAGGTAAGAAACTCCCTTCCTCTCTTCCTAATCACCATCAGATACTTCTCTCCAGCCTCCTGGTGGTTGTACTGGTGGGGTCCCCCTCCCCAACCACTTGCAGTCCAATTTATGAAAATCAGCAGTGAGTTGATAGCAGGAAAAGAAGCTCCAGGTGTGGGGTGGGGGGAGAAAGCTCTCCACAGTTAGCTTTTTCCCTTTGAAATATCATCATATCCCTGAAATATTATAGCTCAAGTGCCCTTAATTTTCTGCAGATTCTTATTTTGCAATGTAAACAAGATCCTCCAGCCTAGGGAAGTGTCATCTCTTAGGAAAGAGACTAGCAACTTGGAGGGTTCCATGTAACCACTTGTATTAAAACCCAGGCTCTCAGACACAGACTTGGATATAGATATGACTCTAAGTTCAACAGCCCAGCTCACACACACAGGGGGCATGAGAAACGAGCTTCAATGCCCCACCCAACTCTGTCAGAAACACGCTGAGTCGCTGCTAACAAGCAGGTGTCTCTGAATAGAGTACCACTTCTGGTTTAGTCAGAAACACCCCAGATCTCAAAAGCAGATGTGGGGGGGGTAGTATCTGTGTGTGTATATGCAAAGTCTGCCTTATTCCCTTGAGACAGAAACTCTCACTGAAACTGGAGTTCATCATTTTTAGGCTATGCTGTTAGCTAGCAAGCCGCAGGGTCCATACCCATCTCCACCATAACTTTTTCTATGGAGTGAGACATGTTTGTGTGACCCTTTGGTACAAACTTCAGATTAATGCTGTACTGAAACAGAACTACTTCAGATTGTCCCTAAAAAAGGAAAAAAATAGATTAGCAATGTTTCAACTTCTTTTTAACTACCCCAAAAATATGTACACCAGACAAACCTCATCCCAGACCTAGTGGGTCAGAGGCAGGGATGGATAAGGAAAACTGTAAGATTGAGTACTGCCTGGGAACAAAAAGTGAGGCTGGCACTGTGATAAAATGCCAACTGCTCCCTCCTCTGCTTCCCAGGTGAGGCTCATGCCCTGGCTGGGAAATAACAGTGAAGACTTGCTGGACATGGCTCTCATTTCACGTCCTTCCTGTGTGACATGTCCTATATACCAGCCATATGCTTTACTTAATACATAAAGAGCACAGGTTCACCTGGAAAACCTCCACAGTCTAAGGTCCACTGTGACAAACAAAATAACTAAGCACAAGGATCAAAAACATCACAATCACCATTGCACAGATCCAGGGTATTGAACCAAGCCATGGGTGGATCTAAGGAAATAGTTTCAAGTTCTGCCTTCTCACCATGACATAAAGGCATATTTATTTTTCTCTACTGATGATGATGACAATAATAATAACTGACATGGGTGAGGTCCAAAACATTACTTTCTAGGGGTTAAAAATAATAATAATAATTGTTAGATGATAATATCACAGTCTACATTAAAACTGAAGAAGTGTGGACACAATTTGAAAAGACTGTTTGCAGAAACAAGCAAGCTCTTTGCCTAGGAACAGGGAAATATAAAGTGATCCTCTGCCTCACTCAATGAAGACACAGATGTGTAAAACCATGAACATGAACAAAAGAGGACAACCTGAGGGTAAGGCTGATGCTAAAGACTAGACAGTGCATGCCAGATAGCTCTCAGGAAGGGGATTGCTTTCTTTCTTTTCTTCTTTCCTTCCTTCTTTCTTTCTTTCCCTTCCTTCCTTCCTTCCTTTTCTTTTTTCTTTTTTTTTTCCAGACAGGGTTTCTCTGTGTAATAGTCCTGGCTGTCCTAGACTCAATTTGTACACCAGGCTGGCCTCGAACTCACAAAGATCCTCCTACCTGTGTCTCTCAAATGTTGGGATTAAAGTTGTGCACCACCACGCCTGACTTCACCTTGGCTTTTTTAAGGTGGGAGCCACATGGATCCACCCAGAGGATAAGCACAATCCCCTTAACATACTTAGTGCTCTGTAAGTATTTACCTCACCTGAAAATTTGATGAAGAGGTGAATGCTGACAGAGGCTGACAATCCCACTGAGTAGGCCATCCCCAACAAGGGTGACCAGAGAGCCACAGAAAATGGAAAGGAGAATCCAGGATACTCTGTGGCAGACAACACTGCCTCACACTGCATTTTACCCTAGTAAAATATCCCTCTCAGACCAAATGAAAGAAATCTACAGAATGCAGAACTCATTACAAAAAGAATGAGAAGATAAACAAGAGCAAAATCATGGACGCCAACAAGCAGATGACCACTAGCGTGGTAGGTATGACGATCAACACTGACATCAACTTACCAGGATCTAGAATCACTTAAGAAAGAAATCTCCAGAAGTTTCTAGATGAAGTATCTGAGGTTAAAAAGGCTACCCTCAGTGTGGCTGGCTGTGGAGAGTGTCAAAATAAGCCTTGTGGAGGCCCACAGGGAATGGCGAGGAGTCAGTGGCTTCTACGGCTCCTTGAACAATCCTGATCCACTGCACGCAGTGCTGATTTCCTAGGGTCTCCTAGCACACTAGTGAAGTCTCAAAATGGATCTAGGGCGGTGATTGCTTCCCCTTTCTTTATGGAAGTCTCCTGAGGTGATCTTGCCCCCCATATTTCTTTATACCAACCTGACTGATTGCTATTGGTGCTTGAGGCTAGCATGGGGTAATCTGATTGGCTCTTCAATAGTATAAAGGTTTATAAACTGTGCAATAAAGTTAGATCTGCACCCTGAGTCTGGTCTCCAAGTCTGATTCCCAGGATTCTTCCTGGGTTCCGTTACCACTCATCCCTCTTCCCCTGCTTCCTGATCCCCACAGCTGATATCATTCTTTGGGTCCGGTTTCCAGACTAAATAAAAGGAAGCACTATCTGACTCTGAGCCTTCATCACTCTCTCCTTGTTGACTGTGGATGCAGTGTTACCAGCCACCTTGCCTCCCTGCCATGAAGACCTATAACTCAACTGTGAGACTGGCCTCTTCTTTGACTTGCTTTTTACAGGTATTTTTTCACAACAACAAGATTAGTAATACAGCAGTCATGAACTCTAAATTAGCAATGAAGAAAACAGCCGTCTACAGGCTTATAGATTCTCTTCCCTTAGGGTCCAGGCTAGTTCCTGAGAAATGCAGAATCCCAGGTGACACCCACTCTAGTAAA
The DNA here is from genome assembly GCA_907164525.1 of Lophiomys imhausi. Taxonomy (NCBI): domain Eukaryota; kingdom Metazoa; phylum Chordata; class Mammalia; order Rodentia; family Muridae; genus Lophiomys; species Lophiomys imhausi. Next base: position 1,604,436 of record CAJQZJ010013043.1, read on the forward strand.
ACCCAAAGAATGCCTGTGAACAATTCCCCGGATGCTTCCTATTAACTTTAAAAGGCTCTCATTGAGTTCAATCTTCTTTGCTTTTAAACATGTATCAGTTTTCGTGTTCCAGGAATCCCAAATTCAAAGAAAAGAACAGTAAGAGGAATTTTACTCACCATATGTTAGAGCCAAATTAGAAAATGTCTGCAAGGGAGACACAAACACTACAAATTAAGAAATAGAATTGCACTTGCTTTAAATTTTGTCTGTTGTACTGACATTAAAAGCAGTGGTTTAGCCGGGCATGGTGACACACGTCTTTAATCCCAGCACTCGGGAGGCAGAGGCAGAGGCAGGCAAGTTCAAGACCAATCTGGTCTACAAAATGAGTCCAAGACAGCCAGGGCTATACAGAGAAACCCTGTCTCAAAAAAAAAAAAAAGCAATGGTTTTATTATAAGGTTTTATATCTTTGATTTCATTTATATTGTAGTATAATGGCATACATGAACATTGAAAATTAGCCAAAGTAACCAGTTGGTCTTACACTCTAGCTTGTGAGTCTAAGATCTATTTTATGTATGTGGATAGATAGGTAGATAGATAGATAGATAGATAGATAGATAGATAGATAGATAGATAG
>CAJQZJ010013043.1:1605070-1619705 GCA_907164525.1 Lophiomys imhausi
TAGATAGATAGATAGATAGATAGATAGATAGATAGATAGATAGATAGATGTGGATAGATGGACAGACAGACAGATTTGTTTGTGCAAGTACCCATAGAGGCTAGAAGAAGCATAGATCCTTTAGAGCTGGAGTTATTACATTTGTGAGCTACCTGATATGGGTGCTGGGATCTAAACTCCAAACCATTGCTACAGCAGTAAGCCCTCTTAACCATGAAGCCTCAAATTTGTGAGTTTTAAACCTTGGTATCCAGAGTTTTTCCTTTATGTCAGGCCTGGTGGGCACACCTGGACTCCCAGCCATCTCAAGGTGGAAATAGGAGTAGCAGGGATTCAAGGCAAGCCTCCACTACATAGGGACTTCAAGGCCACCCTGGGTTACATGAGACCATGTCTCAAGAATAGTTTTTCTTTTCTTTTTTGGTTGTTTGAGAAAAGGTTTCCTCTGTGTAGTCAGTCCTAGCTGTCCTGGAACTCACTCTGTATGTAGACCAGGCTGGCCTTGAACTCAGAGATCCCCTGCCTCCTCCAAGTACTGGGATTAAAGGCATGCACCACCACTCTCAACTTTTCTTTTATAATTTCTTCATTTTGACTATGTGATAGTGTACATGATGTTTACCATCACAAGCCCTTTTTATACCACCACAGTGCCATGAAAGGACCTTCATCATGACCACCACTATCCAATACAGAAATTTTTGTCTTATAAAGTGACACCCCTGAACACATTCAATATTAAGATTGCATTCTCTCACTCCAACTCCCAGGCAACCTCCAACCTGTTTTTATATCTGTGTATTTAACTGTTCTAGATTTTTTCCTAATACAGGAATCATGTGGCATTTCCCCTTTTCTGTAGGGTTCGTATCACAAGCCGCTGTACATATGAAATAGATTTTTCTGACTTTTTAAAGTCAAACATTCAACTATGTGCATATTTGAATAAATTGTATATATATGTGTGTGTGTGTGTGTGTGTGTATGCTACAGTTCATTTATACAAATGATATTCAATTATGTGTATCTTTGAATATATATTACAGTTCATTTATCCCTTAGTAGAATTCTAGCTGCTCCTTCCCCATTGACTTCAATGGGGAATTGTTTTCAAATTTGTTTATTTATTTGCTTACTTATTTACTAACTTACATTTGTTTGTTTGTTTATTTTGGTTTTTTTCAAGACAGTGTTTGCCTAGGTATCCCAGGACTAGTTCTGTAGACCAGGGTGGATTAGTAATTTATTTTTGAGGAAGGGTCTAATACAGTCCAGGAGAGTCTGGAACTCACTAAGTACCTGAGGACGACATTCAACTTCTGATCTTCCTGCTCCCACTTCCTGAATGCTGTAATTACAGGGGTATGTCTGGATGCCTGTTTTGTGTGGTGCTGGAGACTGATTCCAGGGCATTGTACATGTTATGCAAGCATCCTACCAATGGAACAATGTACCCAGGCCCTCTCAACTCCTACCCTATAAACTTGTTGAAAAGCTATCTCACCAAGATGATGGGAATTTTTATTTTAGAAACAAATGCAAATATGAGGATAGAAGTGAACTAACTACAGGAACAAAGAAGATGGGGGCAAACTGTACATCTGAAAGTACAAATACAATGCTGCCTTCCAAAATAACCTAAATTTCTTCCGGGGGGGGGGGGGGGCTGAACACACCTCATTTAAAAAAAAATCCTACACTCACTACTAACTGGCAGGGAAAAGAATAAAGAAAGAGGCTCTGTGGAATACTGAAAGCACCAAATCACAGCCCACCCACCCCCTTTTTTTAGCAAACCAATTTTTTTACTTTCAACCTATGGGAAGGTAACAAACTGCCAAAGGAGCCCTTAGGCTCGTGTTTTAATGAACACAGGAGAATCGTATATAATTACCATATCAAGTGCTACTATGGAAAGGAGATTTCTGAAGTACTTAAGGACACTTAGAAACAGTTTATAATGAGGATTTTTAACACCCGACCACCAGCTCCACCAAGACGATATTACTTAGCTATTAATTTGTAGCTCTGGAGAAAGGCTTACTGAAAGAGGAGCATATTTAGCACAACATTGGGGATTAACAAATTTTATTATATTCTAATTTAGAATGAAATTCTACAGTCTGAACAAATTTACGAGGAAAAGTAAAAACCTCCGAGGGACAGGCAGAGCAGATTGTAAACTGTGAATTATCTGGATATGGATGAACACAAATCTGTTTGCATGCCACAAAATAAGTAAGAGAAAGGAGAAAATAATTTCTGTGACCCAATACAAGCTTATGGGAAAGACAAAAGTCATAGCATGCCTAAATCAGTATCCTAAAAAAGGGTGATCACTGACAAAGGCTAACTATACAACAGAATTACCAAAAAACAAACAATAAAGTCCCCAAAGCTTCACACTGTTTCGGGCTGGAAGGCTGTCTGTTCTTCAGTTCCAATGCTTAACCTCAAAGGTAAGGTAAGAAAGAAAAGTCTGTGGCAATGACTCACCAAACGATAGCACAGAAACAAGCCATCCTTTCTCTTTCATTTGTTCTCCCTGGACATTTCTGAACTGACAAGCGTTAAAATTCACCAAGACATTACTTCCCACCTGGGTTTGACATCCTTCAGAGAAGGGGAAAGAGTTCTTTTTCTTCCTCACGCTGCAGAGATGCAAACCAGCCAGCAGTGAAAATAAACACAACACTCTCAGAACCGGCACCTCTGCTGTACATACAGATGTGACCATTTTGCCTCTTAAGAAGTCTATGAGGCTGTAACAGTGCTCAAGAGGGAGCATATGAAGTTCACCACGGTCTCAAACTCATCTGTTTCCACATCCTATGGCTCCATCTCTAAAGCTAGGAGGAGACAAAGTACTTGGTTTTCAACCAGCTCGGGTCCGAGAGCCATGGCAACTTTGACATTATCAGAGGAGGCTGAGTCCAAGGAGGAAAGGTGATACACAGATATGGAGTATACGGAGAATATGTGGTCGGGGGGAAAGATGAAGGGAGAGCCAACAGATTGCACTTTATTAGTTTTTATTCCCCATTTTTGGTAATTAGAAGACAAAACAAACACTATGAACATTCTCAGGGACACTGATCATTCTAGTTATTGAGGTAAGGAGCAAACACGTTTTAATTAACCAAGGAGTCATTAGTTACTAGTGCCTACTGTTGCCTCACAGGATACACTCACTTCTGACAGTTGTCACCCACCTTCGCAGGACTTATTCTCTATGGGAGATGAAACTAAGCACCTGTTCCTATGCTGAGTCTTTCCTGTCTTAAAGTCACTGCCTCCCAGCTTCTTTAGCCTTCAAGTAGGAGACGCAACATCCTTAAGACTATCTCATTTGATGGGCAACGTGTCAGCTACACCATGAACTCTAGATGCCTTGGCCTAGCAAACAAATGCATTAGGGAGAAACCTAGCCCTAGGCTAAAGGCACCTCTGCCTACTTCACAGTTCCCTCAGACACCATGCTTTCTCATTTCATAGTCTTCCCAGGTACTCTTTGAGTTCTATCATCCTGTTTGCCACTCCATTTTTTACTTCTGGGAAAAAACTCTAGCCCCCTTCTCCACACCAGTTTAGATATTATCTCCCCTTGAAGGCCTCTTCAAAGCTAACTGTTATCCAGACCTTTCCTGGGTTCTGTTGGGAATTGTGCTAAGAGTCCCCAACACACTGAGCAGTAGTGCAGATTTATCTTCTGTGTCAGAAGGGAATCTCATTTTGCACACTTCCGTCACAACCCAGGATACAGCAGGCTGTGCTCAATAAATGATTGATAAATCTACTTAAAACAGACACTCGCCCTCCCAAATTTGCTCTGTGCTGGCAAAGCCCTACCACATCCTTGGTTCATACCTGATAGGGTGATGGTATGCATTTTAAATGTTAATTAATTGGTCCTGCTTGCTGTCTGTTACTTGCATTGTCTCTAATTGGTTGCATAAAATGCTGAGGCGTGAGATTGAGCAAAGACAGAAATAGGTGGGACTAAGGTGTGCAGGCTTCTGAGAAAGAGAGCATCTTGGCAGAAGAAGCCAGGAGCAAGCAAGGAGGACACACGCCATGGGTTAGACAAAAGAACTTTTTTTCATGTGGCCAGGAACATCAGCATAGAGTGAAGAATACCAATCCAAAGGGATGTATGTATATATGGGGTCATATTTGGGTAATAGAATTATGAGCTAGCTTAGATGGGCTAGGATTGCACAATTCAGGCCAAGGCTTGTTAAAATCCATTTGGTGTCTGTGTATATTCATATATAATGGTAGGTTAAGGATTAACAACAGCCGAACCAATTAATCATAATCTAAATACTAAATAATAATTTAATTAGCCATTTTTCTACACATACCCTCCCTGAATCACCTCCTCAAACTCAGAAACCTTGTCCTCATTATTTCCAATCTACTGTCAAGGCTATGCCTTCCTAGCTGTGCACCAAGGGCCCAGGATCAGCACATGGATGTTCTTTAAATTATAGTTCTAAGACTTGAAAGGGTAACTCTCATATTAGTTAGCATCTCATTTCTATGCCAAAATACCCAACAAAAGGCAACTTAACAAAAGAAAGGTTTATTCTGGCTTACAATTCAAGGAGGCAGCTGGTCACATTGCATCTGAAGCCACATAAAGAGTGAACATGAGTGAAACTTAGATTATCAAACTTCAAAGCCAACTTCCAGTGACCTACCTCCTCCAGTGAGGCTCCAGTTCCCAAAGGCTCTATTGCCTTCCCAAACAGAGCCAGGCACCAGCTGGGGCCTATAGGAGGCATTTCTCATTCAAATCACTACAACTGGGGCTCAAACAGATCTGCAAACCACTGGACTTTCTACTCTCTTCATTTTACTAGTTCTGACAGCAAAGCCCATCTGTTCTTGCTTTTCAACATCTCAGATTCCATTTCAGGATGGGTATTTACTTCTAGTGTGAACCTAGAACTTTCTGGCCCCTTCATGTTATGGTCTACTGAAGTCGTGAGGGGGCATATGAATTCTTACTGAGCCATCATTCCTTCATTTTCATTTATTTGCTCAACTAGAACACACTGAGCTTCTTCCAGGGGTGTACCTTGGGGAACTGCCCACTAACGACTTGATCTTCACCTCCTTCCTCAAAGCAAGATTTCTAAAGCCTACATAATTACGTACCATTCTGATTTGGGATACAGTGGGAGGCAACATACATTTTTAGCTCTTAAATGGAGCTCAAGACCATATGTAGCCAAAGTGTAGAGATTATACACTAAATATAAACCAAGGAGAATCTATGTGGTATAATTGTGGATTTCTAAGTTTTGATCTCCAAGCCACAAGAAGTGAGGGATCTATTCAGAGCAGTAGCCTGCTTAGCAAATGGTTTATACTCCCCTTCCCAACAAAATCACTACTTTTCCTTTAAATAGATTGGGTTCTATCTGAAACAATTCTCAATTCTTATCTTTTCTATCCACGTTTCTCTATTAATGCTGTCTATTTGGGTATCTGTATATTTTTTCCCACAATGGTGACTGCCTACCTACTCCAATGGAGGCAGTACTAGTACTTCCCAAGTATCCAAAGCTTTAAATGTGATGTGTGTATGTGCCTGGCATCTGTATTAGTTCTCAACAGTCATCAGTAAGGGAGAGCAAAGAAAACTGCAATGGGACAGATTAATTTTCTTTTTGAGGGGCAGTTGCAGACATTGAAAAATACAACTTAATGGGGGGGAGTCCTAAAAACCCATCAGGATCCAGTTTGGCCTGGGCAGAAGGAAAAAGTGGTCTGTAAACTCCAGACACATCTGACAGAGAGCACTTGATGAGAAGGCCTAACACAGCATCCGGCTTTTGTTCGAGTCTATAAGCATCTTTTAGGAAAAAAAGGACCCCAAGTACAAGGGGAGGAAGCTGCTGAAACACTGATTTCTAATTAGTTCTCTCACATCACTGGAGGAAAAGGAAAATGGGTCTGACTACTGTTTCCTTAGAATTTGCTACTGCTTTATCTGAGGGTGAGGCATGAACACAGCCTCCTAAAAGCTGTGTAGTGTACTTGGGTTCAAAAGTTCAGCAATATCTGGACAAAGGGTAGCCTCTCCTCAGGAAGGACAGTCTGGAGACTGCAGATGGGACTGTGGGAATTGAATCCTGCTCCTCCCATACCCACCATCTGCAAAAGCTTGAAACTTTGCAAAGGCTCTGACCTTCAGGCCCAGAGTCTTCACTCAAACTGCACCTGCCCAGGATTAGGTTTCCTGCCACTGAATGATGGCTTCTTTCATTTAGTCTACAGCTGTCACATGATCAAGTGGGAGCCAGGCACAGGGAGCCAGACAGCCCCTTGCAAAAAAAAAAAAAAAAAAAAAAAAAAAAAAAGGCTGGGGGGGACACCGACTTGGGTGATTCATCTTCAGAAACCTATTCCTGAAGTGCTTTTGTGTGTTGATATCACTCCTTGTTTCAGCTCACAGATAATTACAGCCTGCCAGAGACATAGCTCTAACCTGGAAAAGGAACCGTCCCCATGACTCATTAGAGTGCCTAAGGATGAATGAGACTCATTGTCTCTCCCTTTTCCCTTTGACCCCAAAGATTGCTAAATCTATGCTTTCTAACCTTGTGAAAATGAGGGGAAACTTGAAAGCAAATCTGGCAGCTCCTTGGCACATGAGCCTCGGCTGCATTGCTGCAATCAGCTGCACCTGCTGGCGGGACATTTTCCTAATGCAACCAATTGCCTGCACTGCACCATGTGGGAAAGCAACCTTGGACGGCCATTTCATCAGGGAGTGAGTGGAGAGACTCCTGAAGACATTTTACTGAGGACACAGCTCAGGGATGGTGGGGAGTCACATGATACTTGGTTAAGATATGACGAAACTTGGCCCAACAGTCCTAGGCATACAGAGAAGTGCATTAATAAGGTCACTCACAAGCAAAGTGAAATATTACAGAATAGAACAAGGCCATTTATTCAAGCAAATTTTATAACTAAAGAATCGTAACTTCACTTCTAAAAGAGACTTCTGTATTCAACTGAAAGGACTGTAGCTACACCCAAGTCTTCTTAACAGTTAATGGAAACAGTTATTAAAATAGGGACAGAACCAGTAGGGATGAAGGGTTGTCCAAAAAAATGCCCCACACCCCCACATGTCCAAACTCAAGTCAACGGTCAGAGAAATGCCAGGCAGTAGCTTCCCTCCTGAGACCATCACTCCCAGGTAACCAGAATACCACTGAGTTTTTGACATACACATGTCACAAGTGTATTCCTCCTATTCAAACACGAAATTGTGATAACATCCCAAATCAGCACATATTAGCTTCAAAGTAAGAGTGATTAAGATTTGACTATCCAGCCATCAGAGTTAGAGAAAGAAAACTAGGATTTAAGAAGTTAATGTTGGAAGCCGGGCGTTGGTGGCGCACGCCTTTAATCCCAGCACTTGGGAGGCAGAGGTAGGCGGATTTCTGTGAGTTCGAGGCCAGCCTGGTCTACAAAGTGAGTCTAGGACAGCCAGAGCTGTTATACAGAGAAACCCTGTCTCAAAAAAACCAAAAAAAAAAAAAAAGAAGTTAATGTTGGGCTGGAGAGATGGCTCAGCGGTTAAGAGCAGTGGCTGTTCTTCCAAAGGACCCGGGTTCAAATCCCAGCACCCACATGGCAGTTCACAGCTGTCTGTAATGACTGGGTGTGGTGGCACAGGCCTTTAATCTCAGCACTCGGGAGGCAGAGGCAGGTGGAACTCTGTGAGTTCAAGGCCAGCTTGGTCTACAGAGTAAATTTAGGACAGCCAGGGGTGTTACACAGAGAAACCCTGCCTCAAAAAACCAGAGGAAAAAAAGAAGTTAATGTTATAGGTGAGAAATGGCTTAGTTGGTAAAATGTCTGAGGTGTCAACAGGAGGACCTGAGTCTGGATTCCTCAGCACCCACATAAAAAGCCAAGCACAGAAGGGTGCTGCTGCTGAAATCTCATGGCTGAGAAAGTCAAGACAAGAAGACACCTAGTGCTTGGTGGCCAGGAAGCACAACCAAATCATGGTGTTCCAGGCTTAGTGAGAGACTGAAAAAAAATGTAAAGATTGATAGAGAAAGAGACCCATGTCTACACACCCTCATGCAAACTCATACACACATGCATACACAAACATGCATGCATAATACACACACACACACACACACACACACATTTTTTAAAGGCACTTTTCACTATCTTTGTTTCGAACCCTGAAATTGCCAACCTTGGCTCTCAGCACACGGATGCCGCAAGGCTGACAGGAAGGAATTCCTATCTTCTGCATTAGCACTTAGTGTCTGCAAATGTCAACTGTGGTGCCCAGGTGCTGCAAAGCGTCTGTCTTCCTCTTAAGCAACAGGATGCGACAGACTGAATGCCTGTGGGTGATTACGGTAGTGCTCATGTGAAGGCCAAAATGACAGAACACATGAGAAAGATAATAATTCTTTTAAAATGTCCTATCTGAAGTGCCTCCTTTTAGATGACAAAATGGATTTCATACATTTCAGTTTTAAAAGGGGGCGGAGGGGGAACAGGCAGATCGGTTTATTTTCTGAGCACAGCATTAATGACAAGATGACATCACCGACAGCCAATCAGAAAGCTTTCTGGTGTCTGGTGTTCTAACACCATTCCATATTTATGGATAAGCACCAGAAGGGTGTCAAGCCAGAGCTGCATTCCCCTCCCTACCTACTTCTAAATAAAGTTCGTGCTTTCATTCAGCAGCCAAACTGAAAAGTTTTTTTAAAGGGGATGGGGGAGGGGAGCTCACAGAGGATCTTCCTCCTCCTCACAGACTGTTTGCTGACAATCATGAACAGTAAGTAAGTACAGGGCTGGGAAAATGACTAGGGCCTGTCCTGCTGTGTGCTACCTGCAAGACTGGCCAATGCCCTTCAGAGTATGTACATAGTCCTTCACCAATGAGCACAGCCTAGGCTTCATTGGCAAAGCCCTAAACACTTAAGAAAGGGAGATGTGCACAAAAGAAGGGGTTGGGGCCACCTTACACAAAAATAGATGCTACTGGCCACGGGGTTTTAAATTGCTATCTGGTTCGTACTACATTCCTTAACCTCTGAGGTAGTTTGGACGAAAAGTTAACCCTGTCCTAGTTAATACCAAGTCAAGTCCTGACTGACAACATAGTAGCTCAACCTACCATTCCACCAGATCTGTGATGGCCAGGGGTCACCCATGAACCCAAGGAATGGGGCAATACGACAAAACTTTCATCATAAACCTGATAGTGGCTAGCTCCTAAACTGGAGCCGACCAGGAGGTGTGGCAAGAGCATTTCTATTCAGTCTCCAGAAATGGAGAATGTATTTCAAATTCTAGAAGCCATGAAGAAAGAGTGTAGCAAGGCATCTGTGAAAACTCCTTCTTAAATACACTTTATGTCCTTTTCTCATATTCCCGTGAACCCCATAGGGAGGCCAATGCAGCTTTTTGTTTTGTTCACGCCCCTGAGCAGCTGATGTCACATCAAGGTCTCTGGATCAAGCACAAAGGTTAGAAGGATGACATGTAATAAAGACACTTGGCCAAGCAGCAGAAATGACAGGATTTGGCCCCATGGCCCACTGCCATGGGTGATGGGGCTTGAGATGGTGTTCTTTTCCTACAGACTGGATGATGCAAATGGTGGAAAAGTTAATAATCTGCTAAGAGCAAATTCAAAACCTCCAAGCTCCCAGTGCTCTAACCCTGACCACTCTGCCCCACACCCCACACCGCACACCTACCTTGATGCCAAAAGCCTGGCCTTTTTCATAATTAATTTGTTTCAAAGGTAAAAACTGATAAGTAGATTCAAAGCAGGAGCAGAAGAGGAATAAGGTTCTTCCCTGTTTGTGATCTCTAAATAATTCATTAAAATAATCTAATTTCTCTCATATCTGCTTGTGCAAACTAAAGCATAAAGAGCCCCCCTGCCATATCTCAATGTTTCTACATTTTAAACACAAGCCATACACGCTGTATCTCCATACAAATCTAAAGGCTCTCTATACAAGAAAGAGAGGGTTGTGTGTGAACCAAAGAAAAGAATCTGAACCGTGACCTCTAAATCCTGGGGTCATCAGGGACAAAAGTGGGGGAGGGTGGCTATTGTTGTGTTTTTTAAGACAATACCTCCTTTTTAACAAGGCATAGTGGGGGAAGGGCTCCTCCCTACCCACGTGCTGCAAGGAATGGGGGCTGTCATTTTGAAAGTTATAAAAATTCACATCAAAGACAAAATAAAAAGCCAGACATGAAAATCAACTGCACACTCAACAAAAAGGAACAAATTAAAATGCAGTATGCTGGAATCATAAATCCAAAAATAAATATGTAGACAAGAGCTTGGAAAAGCCAATCTTCCCAACATGCTTTCCCAATGCAAACGGAACCTCTTCCAAAAGCTACCTATTAGAAGGTCTTGTTATTACTCCACTAATCTCAGTGCTCCATGCTAGCTGGCAGAAGGGGAAGGTAATTTGGATCATCCAAAAATCATTTACATTTGGTTTTAGTTGCATTCTATGGGGGTGGTAAGTTGGCTACACATTTCCCTCCCTAATTAAGTTGAGTTTAGAATAATTTTAAATTTTCTATTCCCTCAGTGCAAGCCAGCTAAGGACTGCAGACAGTGGCCGGCTGGCAAGGGAAAAAAGCCAATCATGGATTTCATTTTTTAATTGTCATAGATAAGTTATCCACACACAGCTAATCATGGTGATAGAATTAGCCTTAGCTCAGGGTGTAACTGCTGTGGGCATCCAGTGACATCTCATACATGCAAACGAAGGTGTGACCAAATTTGACCAAGGGTAATATCATTAAGGGGAAGACAGTAAGTCAAAAAGACCTGTTTTTCTCATTAGCACCACACCCTCATTCTCAAAATTCCACTGATACACTGATCCTTGCCTTCATCTGTCAAACAGAGTGTCGCTCTCATCTGTCAAAGGGAGTGTCGTTGTATGCCAATTCTGATTCCACATACTATGTGACTACCATATCAAATCATAAGGTTGTTAGAATTCTTGTCTAGTGATTGGCTAGAGTAGACACAGGTAAACAAGGGATAGAATCATATTATTTATAAGCACTAACAGATCCCATTGCCTGTGTTTATGTGCTCAGGGATATACTTACTTTGCTATCTTTATTATGCCTCAGTCCTTTTCATAATTTTTTTTCTTTTTAAACATTTATTTATTAATTTATTATGTATACAGTATTTGCTCTACATAAATGCCCGGGCACAAGATCTCAATGTAGATGGTTGTGAGCCACCATGTGGTTGCTGGGAATTGAACTCAGGACCTTTGGAAGAACAGCCAGTGCTCTTAACCTCTGAGCCACCACTCCAGCCCCCTTTTCATAATTATTAAATACAGTTGGTATATAAGTGTATAGTGGTTTATTCTCTTCTTTTTCTCACACAACCTTTGGCTTTGCACTCAAACCATCACCTTCTGTTTTTCCTTCTCTCTCTACCTCCCTCCCTGACTTTCCTTTGCTCTTATTTATCTATTTACGTGTATGAGTGGGCTTTGCTGTATATATTAGTGGACACATGAATGACTGGTTCCCTTGGAAGACAGGAGAGCACACTGATTGAATGCCTGGAGCTGAAGTTAGAGATAGTTGTGAACAGCCATTTGAGTTCTGGGAACCAAACTCAGATCCTCTCCAAGAGTGACAGGTGCTCTTTATCTCTGTACCATCCCTCCAACCCTTGTTTGTTTGTTTGTGTGGTTTTTGTGTGTTTGTTTTTGAGAGAGGGTATGTAGCCCAGGCTATCCTTGAATTTGCAGTGCATAGGAGGAGGATGCTGAACGTTCCTGCTTTTACCTCCCAAGTGCTATGATTACAAAGATAGACAACCATGACCAGCTTCCTGCTTCATTTTCTTGCTGTGTGATCCTGTATGAGAAACACTGTGTGATACTGATGCAACAAACACATAAACACCATTCTGAAATCCACAAAATAAACAAAAAAAGAATTTAGGAAATATTTATGTAAACATGAAGGGACTTCTCACAATATGAGCCTACCATCACTATCTACAACTACAGATCTTCTCCAGTTCCCCCCCTCACCCCCCCCGTCCTAAGTTGGAGGATTTTCTGTAGCCACCACTATTAGGAAAATAATTAAGTTTGAGACAATCAATGGACTAGTCAAATATGTATATTATCTTTGTTATTCATTTCCTGATTACAAGAAAAAATTAAAACTTTAGAAAAAATGTAATTTAAAAGACATACTTTTGGATACCTTGCTATGCAATTATGGGTGGGGGGCTAAGATGATGAAAGATACACATTTGAATTTGACTTGTTTTCTTACAAGCAGAAGATCATATGACAGTCATCACCACAGAAAATTTTAAGCTATAGGTTTAACTATGTAAGGACTGAGTAAAGTCAATGTTACAGAATGAGAGGTGGGGAGAAAATACAACTAACCCATCACCTTCTGTTTCTGAGCCACTTCCCCTAGTTTGCCAAGAGGCCACTCTATCATTGTCCCTCAGACAAACAATGGGACTGGATCCATTTGCAAAGAGAATGAGCTTCATCCAGTATCCAGCATCCTGTCCCCCCAAACAGGAAGTGAGTCACAGAACAGAGGAAGTACCCTATCATTTTCAAAGGAAAAAGACACAGAACTTCAGAGTCAACTCCTTATTCTGAAACAATACACTCCTACACTAAAGCTATCTTTTCTGTTTATAATGACCTGTATCTATCGTTGTTATAAACATTTAATCTAAACGTTTTTCCTGTCCTGCAATTTGATTCGATTTTCAGGTAAACAAGGTCTCATAATGGGAGTAGCAGATTCCTAGTCACATTTTCTCTGTTACATTCCCATTTAACAATCTGTATCAGCAGTTATCAATGTAGCAAGAATTAAAGGCGGGTGTGGTTATATCAACTTAATGAGCCATGCTTTTCACACACAGATAGGAAAACAAAGGAGTGAATAGAATGTTACTCATCCTTGAAAAAAAGACCCTGTCATTTGCAACAATGTAGATGAAGTCCATCATACTAAACTAAGTGGATGATCCAGGCACAGGAAACACACTACATAACCCCACTTTTACGAAGACTTAGAAGTAGCCAAACCCACAGAATCAGGGAGAAAATCTGAGTATCAGAATAGTGCTGGGGGGAGATAGAGACAGGCCAAAGAGTGCAAGATTTGGCTCCTTATATGAGATGTAGAGTTGCTAAAACAAAACAAACGAGCACAAACAAACAAAAATGAACCTATAATTAATACTGTAGTGAATAAAATCTGAAAAACTAGGGCCCACAGTTAATATTCTAGTGTCGCAAGAGGTAGAACTCATGCTAAATACCTCTACCACAAAAGAAACTTTTTTTAAACAAAAAATAAAAGACATTTCAGAAGTAACTTTAGAGGTGATGGATAAGTTCGTATCTTGATCATTGCTATGACCTCACAAGCCTTCAGGCAGTGCCACCCATTCAAGAATGACACAGACACACCCATGCTTAGCTTCATGCTAAGATCATGTGTCTTCAGTGTACATGGCAGTTGGCGACAATCAACAGGTTCATTAAGTTGTACACTGTACATTATACTTAAGTGCAATTTTATATGTCAATCACAGCTTAACAGAATGGCAAAACTGAGTGCAGAAAAAGACTAGGCGTTTATAATAAAGGTAAGTTGTCACTATATTTCTGTTCTGTTTTATTTTATTGTTTTTTTCTCCATGTGTTGTGCTGGGGAATCTACCGAAATGTACCTTTAGATTCCAAAGTTCAATGACATAGATCCTCATTTCTCTGTTTACTAAGCTCTTCACTTCACACTTATCTAACTCTACTTAAACTGGGAAGTTTGAAAAGATAGGATATGAATTGCATTTTTAAAAAAAAACCCAACAACAACAACCAAGGAGCTGGGTTGTAGCTCAGTTAGATTGAGGGCCTGCCCAGCATGCACAAAGCCTTGGGTTCCCTCACCAACACTCTACAAAGCAGGCCTCCTGATAAGTGCATGCAATCTCATCACTCAGGAAGGTGAGGAGGGGAATCAGAAGTTCAAACTCTATGTTGAGCAGATGGCTCAGTGGGAAAAGTGCTTGCTGTACCAGAGTGAGGACCCAAGCTCAAGTCCCCTGAATCCAAGTACAGCCAGGAGCGGTAGCGGTAGCATGCACCTGTGATCGGTGTGCTCATAAGGCAAGACAGGAGGTGCAGACAGGAGAATGTCTGAGAGTTCGTGGGTCAGCCAGGTGCTAACAAGGTGGAAGGAAAGAATCAGTAGCAAGAGTCTCCTCTGACTTCTATATACATGTTGTGCTGTAACATTCAAGGAACCATATTCAGACAGGAGCCTATACATGTGCACACCCCACATGCAGAAATTCGCAGTCATTTGTGGTTAAACAGGGAGTTCAAAGATCAGCCTGAGCTATAGAATAAGTGAGGGAATGAATGAAAAATAGATGATAGATAGACAGACAGACAAGATAGATTTAGATATATGATAGATAGATAGATGATAAATAGAGATAGATAGATGATAGATAGATAGATAGATAGATAGATAGATAGATAGATAGATAGATAGA
>CAJQZJ010013043.1:1619715-1642797 GCA_907164525.1 Lophiomys imhausi
AGATAGATAGATAGATAGATAGATAGATAGATAGATAGATAGATAGACAGACAAAAAGTATGCCAAAAATCATTCTTACCCAAGCATTAACAATCACCCACTTTAGGAACGTGAGTGACCACTTAATTGCTCTGCACAGAACATGACCTCAGTGCTTAAAATTAATTACTGTATTGTGAGGGAAGAAGGGAAGTAGCACATATCACACTTGCTTGCAAACTGTCACATAGAAAACGAGCAGCTGAACTTGGCAGTGGTGGGGCACACCTTTAATCCCAGCACTGGGTAGGCAGAGGCAGGTGGATCTCTGAGTTCAAGACCAGCCCTGTCTACAGGGTGAGTTCCAAGACAGCCAAGGCTATACAGAGAAATCCTGCCTCAGAAAAAGAAAAGAAAAGAAGGGGGAGGGGAGGAAGGGAGAGGGGGGAGGAAGGGGGAGGGTAAGAGAGGGGGAGGGAGGAGAGGGCAGGGGAGGAGGTAAGAGAGGGAAAGAGAGGAGAGGGGAGGGGGGGAATGAGCAGCCTAATGTGTGCAATAATAGTTCTTCAGTTTATTTGCCTATCCTAATAGTATGAAATTTTAGAGACATGTTCATAGATGAAATGAAAGGGGTCCATATCAGATCAGCAATGCTTTGATATATATCCCTTGTTATCGTTTGGACCATAAATATTTTCCACACCTTGTATGCTGAAGACTCAGTAACTAGATGATGGCACTACTATGGTAGTGGAGATGTCAGCTAGGAAAAGATGCTGCTGTAGGTCACTGGAAGGATGCTGTGAGTGTTCTTGGCTCTGGCCTTTTTCTCTTCTTTTCATAGACTTTTTACATGTGTAGCCTACAGACCATTTTATATTTAACAATTTTGTTCATGAAGCAAAGATTCATGGCATTGGATTGTCCACTCTTGGCTTCACACTGGTGGTAAACCTGTTTAGACTTTGGGGCATTTCAAGTCTTAGATTTTAGCAATGCAACCTGTATGTGTCAAGTCAGTATCCATAAACTGGGGTTCCTCCAACACAGATAGTTGTAATGTATAAATGTTAAAGCTGAGCAAGTCACTTAGACTTAGTGTTCTCTATGAGGAGTTGCTGAACCTGGGTTATTTGGAACTGTGTTAGTGTGAGATTAAGCTTCACTGCCAACTTGATTAGATTTAAATCACCATGGGAACCCGATTCTGGGTGTGTCTATGTAGGCAAGTCATGAAAGGGTTAACTGAGCAAGGAAGACTCGCCCTAAGCCATAGCAGCATTGCATGGGCTTAGATTCTGCCTGAAGAAAAGAGGGGAAGCTGAGCCCCAGTACCTATCACTCTGTGTCCATGTGACAGCCACCTCACGTCCCTGCCACTTTTCCCTCTGTGGGGGATTTAATTCTCAAACTGTGAGCCAAGTTGCATTTGTCAAGTGTTTCATCACAGAAATGAGAAGTGTAAGTAATTTAAGTAAAGAAGAAAGGAGAAGAGATAATACACTCAGAAGAGGTGGTGAAAATTAACATTAAAGAGACTTCGGCAAAAGAAAAGGAAGAAGATGGAAAGTATTCTTGGGCTATGATGGCCATACGTTGTCCTCACAATGCAGCTTGCTTTCCACTTGCCCATGGACTATGTAATTTCAGGGTGCTTAGTATGGAGTTCTCAGGAAGCTAGAGACATGGGTTCATCTGTTCCTGCACCATGCTGCTTCTATTTCAGCCCATAGATTTTGTGCTCAACTCTAATAGAAGCCTGCATTTTCTTCCTACTAGTGGTGATGGAAGCCAGAGCCAAATCATGGGGAAGTATCCATAAAAACTCATCATCTTTACAGCAAGGGCAAAAAAACAAAAAAAAGCATTGGTATCTGTTCTCCTCAACAGTGGTCCTTCAGCACCAACTTCAGAAGGGAATGAAATCACACTGTTAAGTCAAGATAGTGCCCATCATGAGGCAGAACCTGCAGCCACTGCAACCTCCTACAGGTACATGTCATTTTCTCCTGCTGGAATATAGAAGGAAAAAAGACATATTGGGCGTTTTGTAAATTTCTATTAAGTTTATTATCATGGGTCCCAAACATATTCGCTTACCCACAAATTATTTGGGCAGACAGGCTTTGAAAAGTATCCTAAATTCAGGAAGAAAATATTTTCTCATGTTTAAACAGACACCTTTGAAAATTAAATGTCACTCACATTCATTCTCTCCCCCGGCCCCGCCTAAACTCCTGGATTGGTTTCTATTACAGCCCAATAGCCCTGAAGTATTGAGTAAACCAAGCAGCTAGATTCTGTTCAACAATAATCACTAGCTTTGCTTCTTTATTAGTGGTTTTACAGAGAAACTACTTTTTGTAATGAAAAAGTGTGCTTCAGGCTCAATTCTTGCATTCCAAGCTTCAGTTTGCGGTGAAACTTAGCAGACTTGGTATGAACCCTTGAATGTTGGGAATAGAGTGACGGAAAGGCTGACACACTAGCCACAGCTGGCACTGCAAAAAATAAATAAATAAATCTTTCAAATATGTTCACCTCTCCCCTATGAAGTCAATCCCCAGAGCCTAGAATTTTGTCATTTTTCAACCATAAAAGAAAAACTTACCAGCAGTAAAAACCATGGTACCAACTGAAAAGATTGACCTCGAACTAAAAGCATTCAGTGCTGACTAAGAAATGCATGCTGAAAATGAACTTTCCAGGTTTGTTACTGGATTATCAGAGAAAGGAAAGGAATAGAAAGGGTTCACATAAGGAAAAGCTTCCTTTCTCCTCACAGTAGAGAGAAAGAGGACAGACAAAAAGAAGCTATGGGGACCGGCAGGACAAAGACAGTCTGTGTTGAGGTCTACACAGTAACTCTAAGCTCACACTGAATGAAGGAAAAGGACTTCACAGCATGGGCAACAACTATGAGACAACAGCAAGCCCTCACTGCAGGTAACCAGACCCTGGCAAAGACTGATGGGTGTGAGTGAAATCTTTAGGAAAAAGGCAAAGCAAAACCAAGCAAAGAAGCAACCCATCTGGGGTCTTCATGGTCAACAGACCTCTCAATGCAATTTCTATAAACTGCCCGACTTTGTAGGCGGCAGCCGTTTCCACTCCCAGCGCCTTCGCTGTTCCATAAGCCATGTCCTTAGTCTCTGTCAGGTGTGCTCCCAGTCCCAACACTGGAATGAGCAGCAGAGAAGATGCGCACTATATCTCACCATGCTTACAGTTTCACACACTACACCCAACTAAGCCTGTTCAGCAAAGACATGTAAGCACTTTCCTTTTATGTGAATTTCCCAAGGCAACTTGTCTTTGGCAAAACCTAAAGTAGGTCCTCAGTAGTTTGGGAGTAAAATTACTTAGAAATAGGGTTTAAAAAGATCCCAATCGCCGGGCGGTGGTGGCGCACGCCTTTAATCCCAGCACTTGGGAGGCAGAGGCAGGCGGATCTTTGTGAGTTCGAGGCCAGCCTGGTCTACAAAGCGAGTCCAGGACAGCCAGAGATATTCAGAGAAACCCTGTCTCGAAAAAAAAAAAAAAAAGATCCCAAGCACATACACACACACACCCGGAGAGAGAGAGAGACCTGCATACATACAGGTATGCATATACATACATATATGTATCCCATAGATAGATGATGGATAAATCCTTATTTGTGTATATCTATAACATATAGTGTGTATATACTCATGTACACACACACTTTACCCTTTAATGAAAATTTTGTATTGTGCTTCATACATATCAATACTAACTTAATGTATTTGAGGCTATTCTCTTCAACTACAGACACACATCCAATTACAATAATTGACATGATTTTTCTACTTTATGATGCTACAAAAGAAGTTTATCAAAATTCAATAGGAGAATTACTTCTAATTTTTAAATATCTTTTCCTGGGCTAGTGTTACATAGTCCCATCTTTTCTTGTGATCCTGGGAAGAAGCAGTTGAGTCATGGGTCCCAGCAGACCAGAGTCATAAAGTAGTATAATCAGCACTCTGCAGTGTGTCTAGCTATGATGTTGCTCAGGTTCAACATGCTGCTATGTTGAGAGAGTGGGTGATCTACAATATAAACACCCAAGTCTTCCACAAGAAATTTACTAGTTCCCAAACTTAAACTGGAACCAACACTTTTAACATGCTTTCTAAACCAGACATGGTGCTATGTCAGCACTAAGAAAGCTAAGGAAGGAGGACTAAAAGTTTGAGGCCAACTTGGTCTATATAGCAAGTTCCAGATCAGTGTGACACCTAAAAATTAACTTATTGATCAAATAGTTCACCTTGACACTTCCACTCATTTCTAAGCTATCCCAAAAATCTACTCAACATGTACTTGCTTTACCATTTTACTTATAGTACCTACTACAGAGCAAGGCAAAAAGTACATTTGCACATTCATGTTTATTGCTACACTATTCAGCAAAAAAAGAAAAACAAAATTATGATTTTTTTAAGGAAAACAGATGGAATTAGGGATCATCGTGTTGAGCACAATAAACCAGACTCAGAAAAACAAATATCACATGAACAAGTATGTCATATGCAAGCCTAGATTTATTTTTAAAATTAACTTCCCATTTTGGAAGAAGGGGAACAACAGGAAGGAGTATAAGGAAGGGTAATGGATACCAGGAAGTGGTGGCACACGCTTTAATCCCAACACTTGGGAGGCAGAGGCAGGTGGATCTCTGAGTTCAAGGCCAGCCTGGTCTACAGAGTTAGTTTCAGGACAGCCAGGGCTACACAGAGAAACCCTGTCTTGAAACACTCCCCCCAAAAAAGAAAAAGGGTTAAAAAACAAAAAAGGTAATGGTGGGTGAATATAATCAAAGCACATCATATATGTGTATAAAAATGTCATAATGAGTCGGGTATGGTAGTGCATGCCTTTAGTCCCAGCACTTGGGAGGCAGAGGCAGGTGGTTCTCTGAGTTCAAGACCAGCATGGTCTACAGAGTGAGTTCCAGAATAGCCAGGGCGACACAGAGAAACCCTGTTGAGGGAAGGTCTAATATCATTGCTTCTGATATGTTGAATTCAGTGCTGAAATCTGGTTACCGCCCCTTCTGAGGCATTCTCTTGATTGGTTAACAAAAGTTGCTTATGGCCAATTAGCTGGACAGAAAGTATAGGAAGGCAGGATTTCCTGAGATTAGAACAGGAACCCTGGGCACACACAGAGAGTCTCCCACTTCCCACAGGGAGCCACAGAAGGAGACAGACCTCTGGAGAAGGCTGGAAGGTAATCGCAGGCACATGGCAGTTTGGGATTAGGTGATCCAGGTTAACTTAGTGTAGCTAATTGAGAGTCTGCCCAGCTAAGGGCTAAGCGTTAAAACATTAAAAGGTCTTGGTGTATTTAATTATTGAGGGAAAGACTGTGAGGGCTTATACGCCCTCAGCCTAAGCAGTTCCTGGCCGTTAGACTTCCAGACTTCTGGACTCCCCCAGAGCCCAGGCGAATCTCCCGCCAAGCCCCCGTAATTCTACCGGCCTAATATAACAACTTATATTAATTGAGTTAGGTTACAGGTGGTGTAGGCCACCCTTTGTCCCAGGGCTCTTTCTCCAGGATAAGTTAGGCAACCAGTTAAGGCACGCGGGCCAAGCCACCAGATCCTCTGCCAAGCTGCCGGCTACTTCGCCAGCCTAATCTTACAGTTTATAATTACTAATAACTACAATAATTAGTTAATTTACAGTTTCAAAACCCTATCTCGAAAAACCAAAAAAAAGAAGAAAAAAAGTCATAATGAAATCTATTTTACTTTATAATAAATACATGTTAATGAAAAAATCATGAAGAAAAAAAAAAAACATGGAGAAGACTAGGGACATTAGGCAGTGGCAACAGAGTCCCTACCTAATATATACACAGCCCTGTGCTTAAACCCCAGGACTGGAAAAGAAAAAAAGAAAAACTCATGGAGAAAATAATTAGGTGTATAATGAATATATATTAAATGCACAAATGAACCACTTCCACAGGAAAAAACAAAAGTCAAAAAAACACCCCAAAGAACTACTATATATCCATGAATAAGATATTCCTTAGTCCTGCTATCTGATCTTTCTCCCACACACTGTCTTTCTTTCTAAAGTCTTGTAAACACTGATTTTCTCTCTAATTCCTAAAAATGCTGCTTCCTTTGAGGGCCACAAGAAACACACTCACCTTGCTTTGCTACTGAAGCCTTGCATACAAAGTACATGGTGGTAACATTACCTTGCGGTGACTAAGTACTGCCCAATTCTCCTCTGTTCTGGAAGCTAACGTAACAGTAAGTAACAGGGAGGCTCGATAAGCACCTTTAAATATTTAATAAATTCTCTTTCCATACATCTTGTGCCTACTCTTGATGCTTTCGGTAAAGATGGCAAAGGAAATATAAAGGCTGGTGCTGGGGTATTCTCATGGTTTCATGGACTCAGACACCATCCTCTCCTATTCCTCCTTAAGCAATGCAACTCTGTTCTTTCTGCACCCTAAATACCCCATTAGCTGAGAGAGGCATGTGCACAGTCAGGCCACTTCCTGTGAGAGAGTAGCCTCACACTGCCGTCAGGTAAGGACCAACCCTGCAGAGGGACACTGTCCTGACTGTGGGAAAAGAACTGTGTACACAAAGCTATTCAACCACAGGCCTGGAAGGGAATCAAAATAAGCCAAAGCTTAATTAGTGTTGAAGATTTCCCGTCCAGGATCCATGTCAGAAGTCAAGCTCTAAAATCATCACTAAGGATGGCAATTCCCTCCTAGAGACACAGAGCTGGGCAGTTTTTAGAATTCTTCATATAATCTTCCGTATTAGTCAGTCTTCCCGACTTCTTTCTCTGTCTCTGTCTCTCTGTCTTTCCCTCTCCGTCCCTGCTCCCCTCCCCACGGTCTCTTACACACACACACAACTGAGCTCCAAGCCCTGATAAAGCCACATGCTTCCCATTCTGTGCTGCTCAACTTTCCTCCCTTCTATAAATTGAATTAATGAGGAGTTTTCTAGAAGCATACATTCTCTTAAAGGCTCTGTTATTTTGAAGTTAACGGCTTTGACAAGGAGCCAGGCCAAACAGTCTCAAGCAGCAATAACTCTTACAACAGCTCCAAAACTTACCCTCACATGTCACTGAGTCCCTATGCTGACCTTTCCTCCCCTTTCACTATTACTAGTTACTCTTCTCCCTCCCATAACATTTTATAGAGAACTCAAAGGCATCAAAGAAACCAGCTAAGGACACAAAGATTGAAAGCCATGTTCAATTTCAGTGTTATGATTTTGCCTTTGCCTTCCTACAACACACTCTAATCAAAAAACACAATCACAAATGCCATGTAACACAAACCAAGACAGGAAAATACACTGAAAGAAAAAGGGGGAGGGGGCATTTCTCATGTTTCTCTAATACTCAGCATACACACTTGTCAGGCATGCTAGGCTAATTAATTTTTTACATTTAAAAACTGTTACCATGGGCTGGAGAGATGGCTCAATGGTTAAGAGCACTGGCTGTTCTTCCAGAGGTCCTGAGTTCAATTCCCAGCAACCACATGGTGGCTCATAACCATCCATAATGAAATCTAGTGCCCTCCTCTGGCCTTCAAGCATACCTGCAGACAGAACACTGTATACATAATTAATTAATTGATTAATCAATCAATCTTTTAAAGAATGTTACTACAGCTATTATGATAATTATTAGGGTGTGTGTGTGTGTGTGTGTGTGTGTGTGTGTGTGTGTGTGTGTACACAAGTGCAGAAGCGTGGCCCTACATGCCACAGAATGGGTCTCAAGGTCAGAAGAGGATGAGGATGTCTGGAGGAGGGGTTCTCTCCTACAGTGTGATCTAGAGATAGAACTGGGGTTATCAGGTTTGTGCAGCAAATGCATTCATGAGCCACCTCTATGACCCAAGTTAAAAATTTTTTATCTGAAAAGCACGTGGGCATGCAATGCCCCACAAAAGCAACTGCTTCAAATCACCTTCCTAAACTAACACACAGTGACATGATGGCCAAGACAATGGAAAAATACAAACAGAACTGCAGAAAACCCAATGAGAAGTCTATCTACAAAGAATATTAATGCTTGACAAGTATCTTTACATACATGACCTCATTTCCACATACTCGGCAGGAGAAATAAACACAATTAACTTTTCTAAGTTCTTTAAGCCTAAAATGGGGGAGA
Organism: Lophiomys imhausi; assembly: GCA_907164525.1. Classification (NCBI taxonomy): domain Eukaryota; kingdom Metazoa; phylum Chordata; class Mammalia; order Rodentia; family Muridae; genus Lophiomys; species Lophiomys imhausi. Next base: position 1,627,899 of record CAJQZJ010013043.1, read on the forward strand.
GGGGCAGATACATGTTTATGAGTGGGCTCATCTCTTCTGAAAATATAATTTAAAATAACATTTTCTGGATAAAAGAGATGCAAACTTCTGTGTTGGCAAAATGCTGTAGAAAACGGGGCTGATAATATGTTCAGTATACATGCTCAAAAACATAGAGGAAGCAGAAATGAGAAATACACAAGGAACAAAAGTTCCAGAACTGCAGACTCAGAAGGTGTGGTCAGTTAGTCACTAGGTGCACAAGCATAATCTCTGAGTGTAAGAACCCACACTTGACCTCCCAAGAATACACATAAAAAGGCTTGGCATGGTGGCATACCTGTGACCCGAGCAATGCTTTGGGAGACTTAAGAAGGCAGCATGGCCATTGTTTTGTTAAATTCATACACCTTTTTCCATACGGATAATTATAGAATACTATTTCTGAAGAGTGTTGAAGCTTGAAAAGCATTCCTACATACATTACCTCATTTGGTCCCATTAACAGACTGTGTAAGAGGCATATCAACTTTTCAGATCAAAACATTGAAGTTTAGGAATATATTTTTGTACTGTTTATTTATTACTTCAAGTTACATCTCCATCACAGTGCCCTCTTTCTACCCTTCCTGGTCCCACCCTCTCACTCTCTGCCCCCTCTCCCTCCTATCTATCCTACTCCTCTGGAGTGGGGTGTCCCTACCTATCACTCCACCCCCCCCCCAGTTCAGCAGTTTTATGAGGGCTAAGAACTTACTTATGTACTGGGGGCCTATATGGCAGCACACTAGGGCAAAGTGTCCTACTAACAGGTAACAAAGTCTATGTTCCTGTTCCTTTTAGTGTATTGTTTGTATGATAGTTATCCTGTACTACATAGCTAAAATCCAATTATAAGTGAGTAGATGCCATATGCATCTTTCTGAGTCTGAGTTAGCTCACTCAGGATGAGCTTTTTTACTTCCATCCATTTGGCTGCAAATTGCATGATTTGAAGCTTAGGAATATTTGGTGGCAGTCCAAATTCAGTTTCTACTGCTATAACAAATACCCAAAGCTGGGTAATATATTTTTAAAAGAGATTTTCTTAGCTCTCAATTTAGAAAAGTAAATATCAGGTAGTTACATCTGCCTGGCCCTGGTTGGTGGCCTTGGTGAGATGCTGGCATAGTAATGACTAGAGCAGATGGAGAAAAACATGTAATGAGATATGACACCACAAAATCAAAGATCATGATTGCTCTTTCTTCATAAAATTTATTTCCACCCAAATTCACTCCTAGAGACCAGTACCCTTAATGACCTGATCACCTTGAGTAAACCCCATTCTTACAGGTTCTACCACCTCCCAACATTGCCACACTGGATGCTACACTTCCGACACACAAACCAAAATATGGTTTCCCCAGACCATATAATACTATACCAGTTGGCACAACATACAGCTTCTGACTTTTGGGTAATAGCTTGCATGTGTATGCTACCTTCCAATTAATAAGAATAAAGAGAATGAGAATTTCCAATTAAAATTTAAAGGTTTGTTTACCAAGTTAGAAATATCACATACAAATTTAAACAGGGAAATAGGTAGTGAGTGAACTTGCTTCAAGATTGGTATAAATAGGGGGCTGGAAAGATTGCCCAGTGGGTAAGCGTGTATGCTGCTTTTGCAGAAGACCCAGATTCAGTTCCCAGCATCCATACTGGGCTGTTCATAACAGCCTGTAACTCCAGTTCCATGGCATTCGATGTCCTTCTGCCCTCTGTGGAACCTACATACATGTGATGCACATGCATATATTAAACTATATACACATTACACACACATAAAATAAAAATAAATAAATCTAAAACATTTTAGGGTTGGTATAAATACAACTGATACATTTTCATTTACAATTGTCTTTTGGGCCTGACTTTATTTCTACACAATATTACAATGATCCATCTGGTACATGGAAGAAGGGTGACTGTGAGCCTGAATTTGCCATGTTGCTGGCTATTGCTGAAAGCATCCTTAGCAGAGCACAGCATGTTTCTTACAGTCCTATCTCTCCAAAAGGTAAAAATGCCCAGCGTTCTATGGTAGGAAAGGCCCTGCTATGTTTAACAGGGGCTAATCTGCTTCTAGAGTAACTCAGGTGTACCCTCTCTTAGGATCAAAGTACAAAGAGCCAAATAATGGGAATTTTCAAGCATTCACATTAACCGTGTGTGCCTGTCCCAGCAGCTCTTACTTACTCCGTCGAGATGTCTCTTTGACACTGGCAAGATGACTCAGAAGGTAAAGTCACTTGCCAGGCAAGCCTGATTACTTGAGTTCAAACCCTAGAACCCGTGTAGAGATGGAAGGAAAAAACTGACTCCACAAAGTTGTTCTCTGACTGGCACATGTACCCCTACATACAACAGACATACAAAAGATTCATAATAAATAAAAAATTCTAAACAAAAGACATGAGGTTTTGGGGGGGGTTGTTTTGGTTTTTAGCTAATCTTAGTTAAGGCATGCCTCTCAAAAGTCTGAAACCCAGAAATAAGAGCTGAAGTCAAAAGTTCTAAAGCTGGGGCATTTTCCTCCTGCAAACTACCCAGTGCTACCATGATCCAACAAATATCCACCAGTCTGTTCTTCATCTCCAGCCTTCTGTGCAGGGGCTAGCACCCAGCACCCAGCATGCAGCACCTTGTATGTGGCATCCAGCTTTCCAGTGATCTTTAAGTACATCATCTATGAAGCCTCTACAACCTGGTACACTCTCCAGCCTAGAAACAGACAAGCAATCCTGTGCACAGCAAGGGATGTAAACATCATGGGGTTTTTTGGTAAGCATGCTTCAGATTCTAGGTGGCTATTTATTTCTTGGTTTTGGGGGGGACTGAAAGCCTTCTCACGCTTCACTCTACTAGTGTCACACTGCCACAGACAGAAGAACCAAGATTCTGTCCACACTCCTAAGGGCAAACACACCATGGGCTTAGTAGCATCTGGATGGGATTACCCACAGGACTTAGGAGCTAGGGATGAGCAAACCAAGGAACTATGACTCCCACACTGCTGGACAGAATGCTAAAACATTGGGTAGGGAGGATCCTTCCTGTGAACAGTGGTAGACAGAAACAACATGAGAAGGCCTGGGCAGTGGACATGCTTTATCACCTCTGAAAGGTCCCTTTCCCGTGTCAGCACCTAGTGGGGGAAACCTCATTTTGCCAAGAACTGACTGGCCACCAAGAACTTAATTAGAGGCTCCACTAGCAATGTCTGGTATCACTCTTCCTCCCACACACCTTCAGAAGAGGAAGAACAATTACCCATTTTGACTGGGATACAAAGATTCATATACCAAAAGCAGCTGTAAGAACTTAAGGCAAGCCTCTGTTCCAGGAACTCAATGAACCTCTCCTAAATGTGTGACTTCCTTAGGCCCACATGCCCCACATTTGCTGACAGGAGGACAAGGACAGTCACCAACTTCCATGGACCTGTTGCCAAACCCAGTGTGTATTCCCCTCATGCAACCTTAAATCATGCTGTCATGCTGTCAGCTTCCTAACACACATCTGAATTCATATACCTACTATATCACTTCATCCATATTGGATGAAGAAAATGGGGTACATAACCACAATGGAATTCTATCCATCTCTAAGTAAGAATAAAATTATGACATTTCCTAGAAAAATAAATGGAACTGGGGTTATCTGTGTTAAGTGAAATAAGCCATTCACAGAAAGATAAACATCACATTTTCTCTTGTATGTAGGAGCTACATTAAAATGTATATGGATGAATACACCCACAGGACATAGAAGTACAAAGGGGACCACAAGATGGGAGGAAGAAAACTTGAAAGGTGGGGGGTGGAGGTAGGGTGAGGGACAGGGGAAGGGCAACAAGAAAGGGTATTGGGATGCATATGACAAGAAAGCAGAAGGGAGATTATTTGGGAAAGAGAGAAGGGACAAGCAAGAGAGAGGGGGACTAGGCAGGAAAGGGCAGAGATAGAAAAAGAATGAATAAGAGCAAAGTATAGTGATATATGTATGAAAATGCCTTAATGAAATCCATTACTTGCTAAACTAACTAAAATTTTTAATTAAAAAAGAGCAAGATAAAGCAAAGAAGAATAATTATTAAAATATTTTAAATAATCACACATTTGTGATATAGCAACATATGCAACCCCTTTAACATATTAAGTAACCAGAAATAATCACAACTATACTTTCAAAGTCATAAATGTGTAACCAGGAAATAAATGAACAAAAAATCTACAGGCTGCTGTATAAATAAAGTTTTTTTTGAAACACACAAATATTTCATCTACTATAGCAGTTGAGTGAAGTATTAGGCCAACAACTTTTCATGACCTAGCCACCTGTCTGTGTCTAAGCTCATTCCTCCTGGAGATGTGACTCAGTTGCAAGGCATTTGCCTAGCATGCACAACACCTGGTGAAAACCTCCTTGTCACTAGGAGAAAAGAAAAGAAAGCTTTGATTCTCCATTCTGTGCTTTGACTTCTAATCTCCCACAGACCAGTAAAGGTGAAGGGCAGGAACACAGGCAGGTCCAGAGGTGCAATCGCTCTCCCTCACTACATGCTGAGAAACTGACCAACAAAGCTCCCCAGACTCGGCCATGGAGGAAGCAATGAAAGTTGCACACATTAGCATTCTTTTCTGACTTAAACAAACCAATGAAGCGGTTTGTCCCGCTTTCTTCACAGGTGTTCAGTGTAAAATAACAAAACTCAGTTTTTCCATAATTGGTAATCTCCAGAATTTCTTATTGAAAACTTTAAGTTCGTGTCCTTGGGGCTAGCGGTGTAGCTCATTTGGTAGGGTGTTTTCCTGAAATGTACACAATGTGGGTTCTAGCCCCAGTGCAAAGAATAAAACAAAAACAAAAGACAAAAGGCATGTCTTCACTCTTGGCCCCAAGAGGACCTGCCTTTAGAGGGGACTTGGTTCATACACTAAAATCCAAAACCCTTACAGAGAACCCACCTTTGATGATTGTTATCAATTTTGATGTCAAGCATTCCCTTTTAGAACCTGTAGCCGTAGTGTTTCGACTCATGGGGTCTCCTAAGCCCCACCAAGCACAGCTTTACAGAGGGCATTTCCACACTGTCAAATCATATTCAAAAGTCCCTGATGTCATACAACACTGAAATGTCAGCCTCGGCCCACACTGGACATTAGAGGCATGTGGTCATCTGGGTAACAGGCACCAGAGGCCTGGCCTTGCTGAGCTCATAGAATTTCTCACTGGTATCTGCTCAGGTTTTCCTCACACATGTGTATATCAACCTTCTAAACCCTAGTGGATAGAAGCTGCCCCACTACAAAGCAGGCACATAGGGAAACATAGCTCATGAGGTCTCCGTAGCTCCTACAAACTGCACCAAGAAACTGGATCCAAGTCAAGTCACACCTGGAATCTCATAATTCAGGAAGCAGACACAGACACGGGGGGATAAAAATGAGTTTGAGACTAGCATGGGTTACATAGCAAGACTCTGCCAAAGGAAAACAAAAAGGAAGGGGGGGGAAGAGGGAAAGAAGGAAAGAGGGAAGTGGGGAGGCAGTTGGGCAAGTAAATCAGGGAAAAAAGTCAAACCCAGAAGAGGTCTTTTTATATTGTTGGGTTTTCTGGTCCTTTCCCTTCCATTAACACTATGCCATAATCTAGGAAAGGACGGAGCCAACTGCTACCTTTGGAAAGGACAATGACTCGGAATACTTGCATGGTTCTCAAACTTTAACAGGCCTGAGAAAAATCTGAAAGGTGCTTGTTAAAGATTTCAAAACTTCCCCCAGAGGTCTCTGACTCAGCAGGTCTACAGTGAGAGCCAAGGATTAACAATTTGATCAAGAGCCACAAGTGATGAGGTACTGGTGGTCCCAGGACCACACCTCGAGAAAGCCCAGAGGAGAGCCCAGAACAGAGAAAGAGCCAAGAGGGAGGTGAGCCAGGCCTTTGGAATTCTCAAGTGGCTTAGCAGTGTTTACAGTCTAGCCCATTCCTCCAAGTGTAATGCCTGCTAAGTTAAAAATTCACCAAACAGCCACAGGCAAAAAGAAGGCTCACATGAAAGCCCTGATAACACTAATGGTGGTAATGGGATTTCTTGAAACAGGGCACTGTGTGGACCTAGGCACCTCCTTTTAAGATGTTTGCAGGCCCTGCCTCTTTCCTCTCCCTTCTATGGGGTAGGAGGCTGTCCTCTCTGCTTTCCTTGGAAACAGTCTTCCTTATTACATACGAATGCTGTCCCTCTTTACTTTTGTCCTTTCATAACTTAAACTGGCAGCCAGGCATGGTGGAGCATGGCTGGGATCACAGCACTCTGCAGGCAGACGCAGGAGGACTGACTGCAAGATGCAGGCCGGTGAGGGCTATGGAGTGGGTTGGAAGCTAGGCTGGGCAACTCAGTGAGAGTATGTCTCAAAAACAGAAGTTAAAAATTAATGGAGGCAAGGAATGTTCAGTGGGTAGAACGCTTGCCTCGCTTGGACAAAGTCCTGGGTTTGACCCCCAGAACTGCATATCATGTGTGCTTCTGCATACCCATAATCCCTGTACCTGGGAGGTGGTAAAAGTAAGATCAGGTCTTCAAGGCCATCCTTGGCTATATACCATGTTCAAAGTCAGCCTAGGCTATGTGAGACCTTCCCTCTAAGTATCTTTTCATAAATAATAATAAATGCGGTACAGGTCTCAGTAATATAAAGGTATTACATAATGGACTGCTACTGTCCCATTAAATATTTATAAAGCATGGGCATTAAGTGAAGGGTTGTCAGGGGGCAGAAGCCACTCTGCAAATTCCCAACTCTCCTCACTTAATCAGGCAAATTCCCTCCTCAGTTCAAACCAGCTGAAAAAGCCCAGGCTATTTTCTCACATGTGGCTGAAGTACTCTCAGCATAGAGTCCATGCTATAAACGCTCATAAACATTTAGGCAGCTTCATAAGTAACTCCCCTGCAAGGTCAGGCCAATCCACATTCAAACAGAATAAACATTCCCGGTCACAGGCTAGAACCTGTGCCAATATTTACTTGATAATTTGACACTCATTTACCTTTCTTTTCTCCCAAAATAACATCATTTAGGAGTTTTCCCTCCCTGGGACAGGAGATAGTAGTGTTACTAAGGACATAGGAAGATAAGCAAGGGGCAGAGATACTGAGTTTGGAATCTGATCAAAAGGTGACCAGGGAGCCTAGCCCTTGGCCTAGTCTGTCTCATTGGTTTGCTCACTCCGACCGACTACATTGACGACACAATTTATCAAATGCTTGTGTATCTGCCAGGCACAGTTCTTGCCTGAACAGACAGTCAATATCCTTGCCAGACAATGCTTATGTTCCTGCAGAAAAGCCAACAATAAGGCAGTCAGCAAACAAACACTTGCCATCGAAGGAAAGCAGGGTAGGCAGAAGGGGAAAGAGAAGGACAAAGTATGGAGGAACCAAACTTGGTGTTATAAATAGAATGGCCAAAGAAAACTTCTCTAGGGACTTTGGGTTAGATACAGGCTAAATCCAGCAATGAAGCTAGTGCGTCTTCCATGTCCCAGAGACATACATACATTCAATATAAGAAACTGCATTTCTTATATTTAAGTGAGTATATTTAAGTAAATATAAATACTTATATTTAAGTGAGTAGATGAGCGTCGTGGAGCTGTAAAGAGAGGAAGAGAGACACGAGGTCAAACTAGTGCCACAGTGATCAAGCAAACAGGAACGGGGAGTAGGGGGACAGACAGACAGCAAGCCCTTCATCTGCCCAGTATGACAGACATGGAAAAGGCTTTATGAGAATCACGTAGACAGAAACAATTGGATCTGAGGAAGCGTATTACTTTCTATATGTAAACAGTTTTTCGTTTTACTTAATTTGTTTAACATGTATATGGGTATTTAGCCTGTGAATCAAGTTTATTCAGCTTCTGCAGAGGAAAGAAGGGGGGTGGGATCCCCTGTGACCAAAGTCGCTGGAGGTTGCAAGCCACCACGTTGGTGTCCGGGATGCAACCCTGGTGCTCTGAAAGAACTACAAGTATTCTTACCACTGAGCAATCTCCGCAGCCCCAGGAGCATGGTTTTTTAAAGCTCTCTTTTCTGGGAGCTAGAGACATGGATCAGCACTTAGGAGCACACACTGCTCTTGCATTGGACCAACATTTGTTTCTTAGCACCTATGTCCAGTGGCTCACAACTGCCTGTAACTCCAGCTCCAGGGAATCAATGTCCTCTTTTGACACCCACACTCATGTGTGCAAATCCACTCTCAAGCTCACACATATACATAATTGAAAAATAAAAATCAGGCCAGACATATGGTAGGCGCCTTTAATCCCAGTACTGGAAAGACAGAGGCTAGCTGGGTCAGCATTGGAAGTTCTGGGCCAGGCAAGGTTATACTTTATTGAGACCTTGTCTCCAAAAAAGTAAATAAAATAAAAAGAGATAAAAATATTTTTAAAGTTATCTTTTCCTAAATAATCCTTGAATGTAGTAATTGGATTATGAAATATGATAGTTTCTTGGTGTAAACAAGGTAAAGATACTAGATTTTATAAATGATTATAAACAAATAGAGCCTTCTAATCTTTATACAGGAGGAGTAAGTATGCACACTTTATAAAATCCTAATGTCTGAACTGGAGGTGCAGCTCAGAGAGAGGGGGCTTACTTCCTTTAGCTTACTCTTCAGGACCAAAAATAAAATTAAAAATATCTTTTTAAAGCCAGTGTCTTACATTAAAGGACAGGAAGCAACCACTTTAGATGTTTGCAAAGAGAGGGAAATAAGCCTCTGGCATTTAAAATGAAATAAACTTCTGAAAAATCTAAAGCCATAGAAAAGCCATAATCTATTTCAGATTAAAAGACACAATGAAGTCATCACTTTCTGCTAGCTGTGATTAGAATATGGGTAGAGCCTCAATCATTTATGCTTTTAATCTGAAACTGGTCCTTAAAAGCTGTAATGAATTAAACAGCATACCACCCACAGAATCAATTGTAAACTACACTGTAACTAAAAGCATAATGACTCAATCCACTTCCTTCCTCGGTTTTCCATAATCCATTTGACCCCCTTCCTGTCACCTAATCTAATCACTGGCTCTCTCTCCATTAATTTAAGATTCTCCTCTTATGCTATCTGAAGTCACTGCACTTGATTCTCCCAGAAGTTAAGGAACAATTTTATACATGTCACTATATAAAATTGAATTGTTAAAATGTAAAGTAGACACTGATTGGATTCATGGCTATGTATATTCCAAGAATAGGGTGGTGCTGGTAGACATGGAGTCTAGAAGGAAAGCCTAAAAACATTTTTAGTGTGTAACACTGTTAAGGACCAGCTAGAAATATTCTTAGAGAAAGACAAGTTGTCAGGCTTGATGAATAAGGCCTCTCACTTCTACAACTACCTTCAACCTCACTGCTACAACAGACAGCAAATAGCATAATGCATCTCATTTCCAAATCAGGTACACATACAGGACTCTCACCTGATCATCCTGCTGCCTTTAGACCTTATAATTATCCAAAAATCATAGAAAAACACATTGCCCAAACTAAGTCCTGGATTAAAGAACTACAGACTTGAAAAGCAGCTTTGGTTTGATCCAATACTAAATTGGTCGCTACCATAAACAGCTTAATTTAAAATAAAATCAATGGTACAGATACAGTTCAGTGGCACAGCATTTTCCTAGCATTTGCAAGCCTATGGTTGAATCTCCAGTGAAGAAAAGAAAAATCCTTCCAGCCAGGTGGTGGTGGTGGTGGTGCATGCTTTTAACTCCAGCACTCAGGAGGCAGTGGCAGGCAGATCTCTGTGAGTTAGAGGTCAGCCTGGTCTACAGAGCTAGATCTAGGACAGCCATGGCTACTCAAAGAAACCCTGTCCAGAAAAACAAACAAACAAAAAAAAACAAATCTTTCAAATAAAACAAAAACAACCTTTTCTGTAGACTTGTCCATTTATTGACATGGAAACCAACTGTCTTGCCCCATGTACACTCTAGAACCACTATCTATAGGCAGATAGGAAAGGGATTTAATGATGTGGGTAACAAATTACTGGTTTTATTCGAATCTCTGTCATAAATTAGGAGTGGTGTGCAATCTCTGGCCCAAGGTCACACACATTAATGTGTTTCCCACAAATACACTCCATCTGCTTGTACAGTGAACCATGAGGCCAGCAGGGGTAAGGACAACACCAGAGAAGGGGATAATCTGGCCCCGGGGAAGATGATTCATAACTCATCCTTAAGGCCGAATGTAACTGGACAGGACTGAAAAAGTCTTAAGGCAGTTTATAATTTGGTTCTCACTTTCCTCAGTGGCCATAGGTATTACCACACCTAACTGAAGTGTTACTGCCTGTTGATGAGTTCCTTCAACGTTGTCCTATCTACCTTCCCTACACAGATGTCAGTTCTATGATAAAATGTCACAACTAAAACCATCTTGGGAAGAAAAGGCTTCACTTGGCTTATATATCACAGTCTTCCAAAAAGGGATATCAGGACAAGAACTTGAGGGAGGAACCTGGAGGCAAGAACTTAAGCAGAGGCCATACTGGCCTGCTCCATAACCCAGAACGACCTGCCCATGTATGTTACCATGCATAGGAGGTGGGCCCCTGGTTGGGCCCTCCCACATCAATAAACAAAATGACCCATTGACTTGTTTATAGGCCAGACTGAGGGACATATCTTCTCAATGGACATTTCCTCCTCTCAGATGACTACCTTGTGTCAAGTGGACGAAACACTAAGCAGCACATTGTCAATCAAAATGAAAACCCATCCAAGCAAACAATAATGATTACAGATTATTTGACTCTTCAGTAAGCCTACAGTGATCACGTGGTCTCATTCTGTTTCTCTTTCAGGCTTTGTTTCTGCCTTCTTTATTCGTGGGGAAGGACCTAACAACAATAAACGTAACGGAGACTTGCACCAGTGCATTGCTTTAGAGCCTACAAATGCATTTCATTACTTCACTTGATCCCTTTGGTAATCCATAGTGCAAACCAGCATGGAGATCATTACCTCACTTTACAAATTACTAAGTGAGGGCTTATAAAGGCTGACTAATCCATCCAATGTTGGTTACACACTAGGTTAGTCCCAAACTTAGTCCTGTGGTCTTAAGCCACAGGCACGTTTTTTCTTTATTATTGGGTCTGAACTACAACATCTAAGGAAATGTTCTAATGACTCCTATGTCTGCAGGCAATTCATTACCCTACATAAGGAGAGAATTCCTGTTCTGTCTCTACACTGATCCTTTCTTATCTTCCCATTGATAATTCTAGCACACTGTCTTACACTTAGAGTGAGAGCATGTGCTGGAGCTGGTAAGACACCTCAGGCAGTTAAGTGTAGGATGAGGACCCAAGTTCACTACCAGTATCTATATAAAACCCAGGCACGGTGGCAAGCATTTGCACTCCACACATTGGGGATCCAGAACCATGAGTACCCCCAGGGCTTACCAGCCAAATCTCAATCTTCATGTTCCATCAGAAATCCTGCCTCAAGAAGAATGCAACAAGGGAATTAAGGAACACTTTGATAATGGCATCTGGTCTCCACATCCATGCCTACACGACATGCACATACATAGGAACAAACACAGCGCGCGCACACACACACACACACACACACACACACACACACACCATGTACAGATGATTTTAAATTCCAAAGTTGTACAGGAAAAGAATAATTTGGCCCACAGATGTATTTAAAGGTTTTTGATATGCTTTCAAATCACTACCATGGAACTAGACTGGTTACCAGCCAGGCTTGTTGAGGAGAAAAGAAGGACAAAGCAGGGAAGAAGGAGCAACAGGGAGCCCAAGTGATTGACAATTGGCCAGTGCACTGCACTACTAAAGCCCTTTTCCTGACACCTGTTTGCTGCCAACACCCACCTCTACCTTGCAAATGACCGAATTTATTTATCTAACACTCTCTCAAGTCAACTGAGATATTTCTTGGGCTCTGTGTCTTTTAATATGTTTTTAAGGCTTTTTGAGACAGAGTTTCTCTGTATGTATTCTTGGCTGTCCTGGACTCTGTAGACCAGGCTGGCCTCTAACTCAAACAAATCTGCCAGCCTCTGCCTCCCAAGTGCCACCACGAACATTCTTTTTTTTTTTTCCTTCAAGTTACATCTCTATCGCAATCCCCTCACTACTCCCTCCTCTGGTCCCACTCTCCCACCCTCTTCCCCCTCAAACCCCCATCCACTTCCTTTTTTTTTAAGTGTAAAGTATATCTTCCCCCCAACACCTTCCCCTTTCAGTCCAACAAATGGTTCTTTCTCTTACAACAACAAATACAATACAAAACAACAGAAATAATTAGGCCACAATTATGAGAATTATAAGACTTAGCATACATTCCCAATGTCCAGTCCATACGTATTTGGCAACTGACTTTAACATTCTACTATCCAACCATCTCCATGAGTTTAAAGTTCTATATCTAACTCAGCTTCCATCCTAATTTGCATCACAATTTTAAAAACATCTTCTTAGATCAAGAACACCCTCTTAATTCCTAAACAACTCAAAATTTAACTATGAGACTCTAGCTATCTAGTCTTCAACCACATCAGAGACCTGAGAGGGATAAATATATCTGATTATACAGGAAGTGCAAGGCCAGCAGCTTCCAAAACTAAGAAATAACATACCAGTGGCTGCCTGGAGAGTACCCAATTTCTCTCCATACATTACAGCATCAATCTTCAGCTGTTTAGCCCTGTTTCTCTGACAGACATTGATTGTCGAGCAGGAATTATGAAGGGCTTGCCTACCCTGTCTTGGCAGAGCTAGGCTGTCCACTTACCTGCTTCCAAATTTTGTCCTCTTTGGACAGCATTCTATCTACAGTTGAAGCAAGAGATTTTTCTTGGCAAGTGACATACTTGCCACTAATTCAACCATCTCCAATTGGTTATATGCTCATCTTATACTTGGAGTAGAATAGGAGGTGCTGTCAGGAGCTAATATGTCTCAATATCAAAAAAAAATCTTAAATTAAGAAAACATCTTTGAATGCCAGATCTCCTGAACTTTTTGAAGACCACCTATCTATCTCCTTATATTTGGATAAGCAAATGTTGCTTGTCTCTTAGCAACTTGATCTCTGATCAACCTAGAAAATAACTGTGATAGACTGCCCTGGTACCTAACAAAATGACATTCTTGAATGACTACTTGCATTTCTTATCCTAAACAGTTTTTGACAGTTGCTAACAAAAGGCCAAAACTTCACATTTCATTTTTAAGCATTACCTAGTTACAATACCTTAAAAAGAGTTAACCTTAATTTTGTATCAATATTCAAAGATCAATACCAATGTGGCCAAATATAATCTTAATTTTGTATCAATATACGAAGATCAATACCAATTTAGCCAAATATAATCTTAATATTGTATCAATATACAAAGATATAAGAGCATATTCAATAATCTGTTTTTTTAAATTTATCATTCCTGTATTATGTCTATATCCCACTTTTTCTCAAGTCTTTTCACCCCTCCATAGGAGAGAAAGAAGGATACAGAAAAGAAAAAGAGAGAAATCCCTGGGTCTAACCTCTAAATCGTTTAACATTCTTGATAGTCATTTGGAGTATGCATTCTAACAAGACTTAGTGTGCGTACAGTAAACATGCATGTATACTGACTTTATAACATACAACAGTCTTGAACCTGACCTGAGGTGTTTCAGGCTGTATCCAGTGGTGTTGCACTGTGTTTCCCTGTAGGCAGTAAAAGTGTACATGCTGTGTGTTGAGAATCACGGCTTCAGTGGAATCACCTGATGCAACATAGGCAGGCAGTGCCAGAAACACGTCAGATTTATCACGTGTTTGATATTTTAAAGTTTTTGGTTATCACATATTCAGAGACATTTTACTGTTTTCAAATTTCCACAAGCCCAAATCAATTACACTAGCCACAATTTAAGAAGCTTCTCTGTACATTATCTACCTTTAAACATAAATTCCCTTTCTAAAATTTCTATCACTAAATGAAGAAGAGACTTAATCAAACATCTTATCAAATAGGACTTAGTATGGCAAGTAAGCATAGGAAAATATGTTCACCTCTAGCTATCAGGGAAATGCAAACCAGGTCTATAATGACATAGTATTTCAAATTCAGAAAAATACAGAGGGGAGGAGGAGGGAGGGAGGGAGAGAGGAAGAGAAATACCAGATGCTATTAAGGATGCAGAGAAGGACTACAGAAAGATGGCTGTTGTAATTGTAATCGGATACAGATACTCTTGAAAATGGTGTGATAGGTTCTTATAAGCTAAAAGCACAGTTACTGTTAGGTCCAGCAATTTCACTTTTGGGCATTCATCCCAGAGAAACAAGAACTTATGTCCATACAAAAACCTATATATAAATGTTCATAGCAACTTTATTCATAAGAGCCGAGGTTTGGAATCAGTAAAGAAACCCTTCAACAGGTAAATGGTGACGTCAGCTATAGTACCTCAAGCCATGGTGTGGTCCTCTGCAATAAAGACAAAACTTAACCTGCTGGATCTCTGAGGAGCTGGAGTGATTTTAAGAACATAACTGCCAACGAACTATATGATTCCATTTATGTATGTAAAGGTTTTGGATACAGAGAACCAACTAGTGTCTGCAGAAGCAGAGAAAGGAAGAGGGTGGAGGAAGCAGGTGGGTGTAGTTGTAACAGTACACCAGAAGGGAAACCACTGTGTGTGGATATTTTAACATACTCACAGTGATGGTAAACATACAATACTGCAAATATGACAGTTATATAGAAACACACACACACACACACACACACACACACACACACACACACACA
>CAJQZJ010013043.1:1662198-1674036 GCA_907164525.1 Lophiomys imhausi
ACATCCACATCAGAAGGAGCTAAGAGTTCCACATCCAGATCAGAAGGCATCAGGAAGAGAGACACTGGGCCTGGCTTGAGCATCTGAAACCTCAAAGCCTGCCCCAAGTGACACACTTCCTCCAACAAGGCCACACCTCCTACAGTGCCACTCACTCCCCATGAACCTAAGGGAGCCATTTTTGTTCAAACCATCACAGGGATAAAATCATCAGTGTAAACTGAACGCCAAACTTCTCATTATTATGTACCATTCTGCCTGTTGCTGGCATGCTAGATGCTGAGTAAATAGTACACTTTCCCCTGAATGCCCCAGACTCCCACGATACCTGCTAGGAACAAAAAATTTTATCAAACATAAACCAAATTCTATGTTTTGGAAAAGTTATATTTATGGTTATAAATACTTCTAAATGTGCTGAGTCTCTGAAGGAAAATAATAATTATCATTTATTCACAGAGAACAGTTCATGTTTGGAAAACTCTTTTTTTGGCTTTGTTTCATTTGATTTTGTGTCTTGCTGCTTTGCTTTGAGACACAGTGTCTGTGTGTGGCCCGGGCTGGTCTTTAACTCACCGTTACCCTTTTGCCTCAGCCTCCCAAGTGTTTGGACTACATGCCATAACACTTCATTTTATTGTGTAATCTTGTGTTTCAAAAAGCCGTTATTAAGGAGCTGGAGGTTAGAGAGATATAGTTCAGTGGTTAAGAACATTTGTTCTTGCAGAGGACCCAGCACCCAGATGGTGACTCAAAATCATCCACAAGTCCAGTTCCAGGGGATTTGATGCCTTCTTCTGAACTGTGCAGTCACCAGACACACATATGATCTACAGACATGTATGCAGGCAAAACACCCATAGTCATGAAGTAAAAATAAATCTAAGAAAAAAGTTAAATGAGAAGGGCCAAAGAGATGACTCAGTAATTAAGAGCACTCTTCCAGAGGACCCAGGTTCGATTCCCAGCACAACTGTCTGTAACTATAGTTCCAGGGGACCAATACCCTCATACAGACACACATGGAGCCAAAACACCAATGCACATTAAAAGAAAAATTACAGCAACTCACTGTGATTTTAACTTTAACTACTGTTCAGTGAGCATAGGTTGCAATGAAATCTTTAAAGCCCATGAAGAGCATTCTTGAGAATTAAAACCTTCTCTTAAAAAGACTAGAGACATTAAAATGGACCTTCCACGGTTTTATACAGAAGCAGCTGCAAGTGATTTTCAGGCCCTTAATCACTTCTCTGAAACATAATCCCCTTTAGCAACTCTGCATGATACTATGAAGTTATAGGGCTCAGTACTAGTTGGTGGTAGCAGAGAAACAGACACATTGCTCAATGGGACAGAAGGAAAAGTCCAGCTATTAGTAATGTCATGACACACAGCCAGGAAGGAAAAGGACACACAAAGGGAAAAGGTCTTCTTTTCAGCAATGGTACTAGGAAAAACTGGAGAGACACATGTCAAGGAATACAGAGAGTTACACAAATGTTTTTGAAAGCCCTCAAATTATTAAATTATCAAAAGCAGCAAGGGAAACTCCCAGCAGAATCAATCCAGGTAGAGGTTTTTGAAATATGACACTGAAAGTGTGTAAAACCCAGTCCAAGCAAGTGGAGCTATGTCAAACAAAAGGGCTTCTGCTAGGCAAAGGACATAATTAAAATGGAGAGTCAGCACAGGAAAGTAGTGAAAACCTCAGTAAATCACATATTCAAACAGTGGTTAATACTTGAAATATAAAAGGAATTCCTACAACTCAATACAGCTAACAAAACAAAACAACATCAACAAAACAGAAGTGAAAGATATTTTTCCAAAGAAGGTGTTTAAATGGACAACAGAAAGACTCAGAAAATACAAATGAAAACCACAGTGATGTGATACTGGGGTGTGCCAGCACATGGGAAGCAGAGGCATGAGGGCCATGAACTTAAAACCAGCCTCTGCTACAGAGTAAGCTTGAGGTTAGCCTAGGCTACATTGCACCCTGTATTTAAAGGGGCTGTTGTGCCGGGCATGGTGGTACATATCTTTACTCCCAGCACTTGGAAGGCAGAGGCAGACAGCTCTGTGAGTTCATGGCCAGCCTGGTCTACAAAGTGAGTCCAGGATAGCCAGGCTCTGTTATACAGAGAAACCCTGTCTCAAAATATAAAAAGGGGGGGAGGGGGCCTGAAGAGATGACTCAGAGGTTAAGAGCACTTGCTGCTCTTCCAGAGGTCCTGAGTTCAATTCCCAGCAACCACAGGGTGGCTCACAACCATCTATAATGAGATCTGGTGCCATCTTCTGCCGTGCAGGCTTACATACTTCAATTCAGAACATTGTATACATAATAATAATAAATATTTTTTAAAAATAAAAATAAATAAAGTGGCTTTTGTTCTCAAAAGGCTAAGAGGTAGCAAGCAGTGGTGTTTACACACGGCAGTAATGTGAGTTACAGACACACGTGCACACACATACACAAACCGTGGAGTAGCATTCGGCCAGATAAAAAGAAACCCCATCTTCTATGATGATATGGATGAGCCTAGAACAAATTCTGCCAGGTAAAAACAAGGCAGACACAGGGAAACCTGTATACTATGGGCTGAATTATATATGTAATCTAAAACCAAGCTCAAACTCATGGAGTAGAGAGCAAAATGGTGATGAGAGGAAATGGCAGGTGTCCCTTCAGTGGCATGAACTTCCCATCATTGATCAAACACACAGTAGACTGTAGGTCATTATGCTACGGTTTACTTAGATTTGCTGAGTGTTCCATAAGTGCCTTCACCCTGCTTTCTACACACACACGAAATGGTAACGAGGCATGGTAAGGGGTGGACTAATTAGTGTGATTGTAGCAACCACTACAACTTGTCTGTTGAAATGTCACAAGATATATCTTGAATCATTACCATTTTTATTTGCCAATCATCTCCAATAAAGCTGAAATAAAATAAGAAAAAGCTTTAAGTTTTTTAAAAGAAGAATTCCCCTTAACTAGAAATGAGCATAAGTGGCATGCCTGACAAATTTTTGTTACAAAATTTCCAAGTGTAGCTTACTTGTAGCAAATTCTTTCACATTTATAAAATGTAAACGTGGGAAGAAGTAGCAATACGTCTTACAAAAACAAGCACACACAAAAAAAACAAAAAAACCTAAAACACTAGCCATGGCTTTTTAAATTCCTTCTCTGTGTTCACCTTTAAAGGTAAAATGAAGGGCATTGTGTTCAGAAGAAACCCTCATCCTAGATGGCAAACTGCTGAGCCACTTTGTGACCATCTAGAATAGCAAAACTTCCTGGAATGATGCAGAGAAGTGAGTGACCTTAAAGGCTGTTCTCTCTATCGCAGATAATTTGTCTTCTAGGGAATGCTGTCCACAGTGTTTATCCATGAGCTCAACGGTAAAGCACCAGGTCAGAAAGGCACGGCAGTCAAAGACCCACGGTGTGAACTCAAGAGACTTGGGGTCAAGTGCCAGCGTGGCCAATTCCACGGTCCTGAGACAAGTTAACCTCTCTCTGTCTCACTCTTATCATTTGTAAAATAAAGGCAGAGAGGCATCAAATACATGGACAGGTCAGAAGGATTCCATGAGTTATTGCCCTTACTAAGGTCCGCACAGAACTCAATATCTCCCACACATGGCATATATAACAGCTGGTAGTAATACCATAGCTTAGACCCATGACACACAACAACCTTGGCTACAAGAAGGCAAAGAATCATACCAACCAGGATATTCTAGAAGACAGATTAAAAACACAAAGACTGTGGCCATGAAGTGCTTTGTGAGGCGCTCCCAGGGTGGGTGTTCACTCTTCTTTCCAAGAGATAGTCTTAAGAGCTCACATCATACTCAGCAAGATTTTTAGCAAACGGAGAGAGTTGTTTTTTAGTGGTGGTGGTGGAGGTGGTGAGTATGTGGAGGCCAGAGGTTCATGTCAGTGTCCTCTGTGGCTCTTGCCTTATTTTTTAAGAGACAGGCTCTCTCACTGAACCTGGAGGTCATAATTTCAAATAGGATAGCTGGCCAGTGAGCTCCTAGGGTTCTCCTGTATCTACCCTCCAGCTGTGGCACTGTAGATACATGCCACCTGAGTTTTTAGGTGGCTGCTGTGGATCAGAGCTCAAGTCTTCATACTTGACACAGTATGCACTTTACCCACTGATCCAGCCAGCTCCTGAGCCCCACAGAGGATGCAAATTTTGCAAATCATTTTATAGTTTAATTATTCTGGGTTATCATGCATCAGAATTCCTTGTATATGAGAATTTGGCACACAGATTTCTCATGGGCCATCTGCAGAGCAAGTGAGTGATTTCCTTTAGCCACAAGGGTTCTCAAAAGCATCTTTATTGCCATGTGTTTACCTGTCTGCAAAGGCTTGAGGGGCATTCACAATCTATACTAGCCACAGTCACTCAAATAAAAATGTTTCCTATAAAATTCATATTTTAAGACATTAAATCAGCATCAGAGATTGTCTTAGATAGTTTTCTATTGCTGCAAAGAGACACCATGACCAAGACAAATTGAGAGCTTACAGTTTCCAAAGTCGTCACATGACCATCATGGCAGAGATCATGGCAGCAGTCAGGCACATGGAGTAGGACAGCAGATGAGAGTTTACATCCTGATATGAAAGTTGGAAGCACAGACATCAAGACTGGGACTGGCATGGGCTTTTGAAACCTCAAAACCATCCACGGTGAAACACCTCCTCCAACAAAGCCACACCTCCCAATCCTTTCCAAACAGTCCTACCAACTGGAGATCAAGCACTCAGATATATGAACCTATCAGGGCCATTCTCATTCAAGCTGCCACAAATAGTACCAAGTAACTGGAAACGGGCACTTTTATAGATAAATGGGTCAAAAATAGGGAAAGCCTATGGACACACGTTCTTTATAGCATTATTCACAAAGCTAAAAGATGGGAGGAGCCTGTGTCCATGCAAGGATGAATGGAAGAGCAAAACGTGATATGTGCTCACCACAAAGCATCTTTCAGCTTTTAGAAAGGAACTCCTGATGGGCAAGCTTCACACGAAAGGACATCATGCTGACAGAAAGACACCAAGCATGGAAGAACAAATACTGCGTGTCTCCAATGTGAGTGGACAAACTCAAGGACAGCTAGGAGAATGGGTCAGCAGGAGCTGGTAGGAGATAGGAATAAACTCCGTGCTTCATACATGTGGTTTAGGGTTAGGAAGATGAAGCTGTTCTGGGGATGGGGAGTAATGATGGACGCACCATCTTGTGAGCAAACTTAAGGCCAGTAAGGCACAACCCACAGCAGGAAGCTTTATGTTAGGCTTTAAGAAATATTACTGCACCAGCTGAGCATAGTGCTGCATACTCAGAATCCCAGCAGCACTTGAGAGATGGAGGCAGGAGGATCAGGAGTTCAAGTTGTGAGTACACAATATGCTGTGTCAAACGCCAACAACACAATGACAAAATTATTGTCTTAGCCCCTGCAAGTTATAAAACAGGAAAGGAAAAAGTTCAAGTGACCTTGAACTACAGAAACCATTCATGGGGTCAGCAAGATAACTCAGCAGGTAAGGGAGCTTGCTGCCAAATCTGATGATTGGAGTTCAATCCCAGGAAGCCAGAAGCTGGAAGGAAAGAGCTGGTTCCCCATAGTTCTCCTGTGATCCACACATGCACACAGTGATCCAAGTGTACCACCTCCTCCCCACGAAGTGATGAATGGATAAATAAATAATAACGCTTTAAAAAAAAAAACTAGATAATTCTAAGCAAAAAAAAAAAAAAATTCTAAGGAATCAGGGACCGATATCTACTTTCTTTTTGTCTTTAAAAGAATGGAAGGAAAAGAGGGAAGAGGGGAAGGAGGGAAGAAAGATGAGAAAGAGGGGAAGGAAGGAAGGCAAAAATGGAAAGCAGGAAAGAGGGAAGGGGAAAAAAAGGCTTCCTGCTCTCTCACATTAGCAGAAAACATGGCACATGCCAACTACCAAAAAATTGAAGGAAAAGCACTCCAGCTGACGGAGATGTGAACCAGGTCCCAGTCACAGGACACCTGGGCTCTATTTGATACCTGCAAAGCTCAGAAGGAAAGCAACTGGAAAAAACGCCAGGGTCCAGCACATGCCACAGTCTCCAAATGGAACTTGCCCATCCATAATCTTCACTGTCAGGGCAAAGCCTAATAAACTTCAGTAAGATTAATCCCACCACCATATAGCATCCCTAGCCTCGAGTGAAAGCACGCCATTAGATCATAAGGACCCAGACCGTCTGGCTCTCCCAATTCACCGTCTGCTTCTCAAGCTTTACTGACAAGACATGACAGGAATAAGGACAGGACTGTTTCTCCTTCTCTTTGTCCTTCCCTGCAGCCACAGTTCCTACCATTTTATAGCATCCTTCCACCAGCAAGCTCACATGAAGCAGAGGTAAGGCACTCCATCACGCTCACAGCCGTCATACTTCCAATCATGCACCTTCACAGAGTGAATTCAGAGGGCCGGGACTGTTGCCAGAGCTGACCAGTTATTTCTTTTGAACACTAAATAAAAGCTAACGAGGCAAATTATCTTTGCTTCTCAAAAAACCCTAGGACTGCACACTGAAAACTCCCACTCCAGTGAGAGGAGGAATGGGAAATGAATGGTTTCATGAAAGACGATACTCAGGGGAACAGCAACTCCTGGTTTTGATTAAGCTGACATTTTTCCTATGGCAGGCTACAAATAACCATTTTTATTTAAAATGTGTGTGTGTGTGTGTGTGTGTGTGTGTGTGTGTGTGTGTGTGAACTATCAAATTTGAAGGTTCGAGGAGCCAACATGATCCCAAGCAGCCTGTCGGAGGTTTCCACCTCACCTTTAGCATAATTTTTATCTGCTATCAGGTCAGCTCTTGAGATTTGCATCCACACCTGATTTACAATGACCCACAAGAAAAAAAAAAAGTTTTCATAGATTTGAATTACTTTTCAGATTCCTAACCAACATGGCCAATACAGTTTTTTGTATTCATTCTGATTACAGGTTTTGTTGGAATTAGAAACAGGTGGCATGTGATATTCAGAAATGCTGGGAGCAAATTTGCATATCAACAGAAAACAGAAATTTTCTAATCACATAAATCATATATTGTAATCATGAGGAAAAATCATTCATTCAATTTCTCTTAGTGGGAAATGTGTTTTAAAGGGCCAGAAAATCAAACATGGTCAAGGTCAAAATAACCTAAGTGACCTCTTATATGGTGAGGATTTTCTGCAAAGTGGTTTGGGAAATATATAAATGTATGTTTATTTCCCCAGAAGAACAGTTGCCAGAGACCACCCAGGTAGATGTTTGTTTGCAAAGCTGGGGCTAGAACCCAGGCCCTTGTCCAGGCAGGCAAGCATGTCCAGTTGAGCTTTTGACTTGACTTTTTTATTGGAGACAGAGTCTTGCTAAGCTGCCGAGGCCGGGCCTTGAACTAACTCATTCTATAGCTTACTTAGACCTTGAATTTGAGACTCTCTGTCTCAAACTACTGAGTAACCGAGGTGGCAGGCCTGTACCACCAGGCAGACTCCAATCAGGTTTCAGACCTCTGCTGTCAGTTACAAATAATTTCCTGAACTGACTAAACTTTCCCACTGGGAAATGAAACTGGGCCTTTGCTTCTACCCGAATTGAATTTACAAGCAGCAGGAAGATGAAAAGGGCATGACATAAACTAAGGATGGGTGTCAAAAACAAAAACAAAAAAAACCTTATCTTTTTTTTTTCCTCCTTAACTGGAAAAATAAAATGTATTTTCCACTAAGTTTTTTTTTTTTTGTTGTTTGTTTTGTTTTTTGGGTTTTTTTTAAAGCTGATTTTACTCCAGGCTAGAGGTCTATTTATTTTTAAATGATACTCGGGACACCTCCCAACTGCAACTCAGATTTACATCTGGCTAATCCTGAAAATGTGACTGACCAAATTCATGCTGTTCATTTCTAATGAGTTCTGTGATTTGGGGGTAACACATGTGAGCGATGGCGGATTAACTACCCCAAGAGTCTGCAGCAAGCAAGCTAGCAATCTTGGAGAATACGAGTCGATTTCTAATCATGCTTGCCAGAAGGTTGGAGTGGGAGAGACAGGTGATAAACCCTGCCAAGAGTATCAGAAGAACTTGTCTCCCTTTCCTTTTCCTGTACACTATTTCAACACTCCACCAACAAACACAGCTCAACTTTCCATAATTTTGGAGATTGCAAGGAAAGCTCTGGCCCCCTTGATAGTCTTAGAAAAATGAAAACACTTCACACTGCAAAATGCATTATCAGTCTCTGAGAGTCCCTTTCCTGGAGCTGAGTCCACCTACAATCAGCAAAGGACAGAGGTGAGCAGGGACGTAATGTGCATACTGCAGAAATTCACAGTCTACCAAAAACTCCTACAGCTAGGAAACCATGATCAGAACCTCCCTACCTAAGACACAGACTGCTCTGGATATCACAGAACGGTGAACACAAGCTAAATCAAAACAACCAACGGACCTAGAGACGGCACAAGATTCACCCTTAGATTAGGTCCCGTAGGGCTTAAGAACTGAAGTTCTCAAAGCGTTTACTCAGGGACAGGTAAGGGCCTGCAGGGGCTCCTCTTTTCCCAGCTGAACTCAAACCAAAGGCAAGCCTCCACCAAAGGTTTCTATCCATGAATGCAGCTGGAGGACCTTTAGACCCTGCCCCAGGCCCGCAACAAAATCCCAAATCTCCTGGAGTCAAGCAAGTGATTCAGATGTCCAGTCAGCAGCTGAGAAACACAACTCTGAAAATACGCCCTTACAGAAGCTCATCTCCTTACTAAATCCTCACAGATCTTTAACTTCATTGTCTTTTCTGCCCCAAAAGATCAAGCTCCCCAGCCCTATCCCCAGCTCCTAGATATGCTTCATAACACAGAAACAGGTTTGAGTTTTTGTCTCTACAACTTCAGTCTCCACTGAAGCTGGCTTGGTATGGGTGCCTGAAGGCAATGGAAGGCGGGAGTCATCCAGGTTAGATTCAAAACACACCAGTTTATGAATCTGAACTTCGGGATACGCTGTCATGTTAAACAGAACTGTAATGACAAACACACAACAGGGTGAGCAGAGAACTTAGCATTTAATCTCTGTATACCAGTGGTTTGCTAACGCCAACATCTTGAAAATCCTCTGGAAGGTGTGTTACAACATCTCACACCGGAATCCCTGAGTCACTAGCCAGGGGATAGGTCTAATTATCTTCATTTCTTAAATTAACATTTGCATTTCTAACAGTTCACCTGTGATGTGATGACTGCTGGATGTTTTGTGGCCAACTGCTTTGGATTTAACCCTCTGGCTGTGTTTGGACAACTGATCACTGGCTACACGATACATAGGAAGGATTTAGTTATGACTGCTACTACACTGGATGGAAGAAACAATACTTAGGTTTACAAAAACTGCCCCCATCTTTAAGGGACTCCTGGCCAAAAGAAAAGATTCAAAGCACTATAGTTAGAATTGGCAAGGGCCAAGAGAGTGGTATGCTTCCTCAGAGCAATCTAAAATTAGGGTTTAGTTAATGTTAACTAAATGATGCATGTTTCATATAACTATAAGGTACACATATGAATACATAGAAGTCAAGCTATTATAATAGGGGAAAAAACAGTAGGAAAAGACACCCAAAATGAATAAATGTAAAGAGGAGGGGAGGAAAGAGAAGAGATTCATCTGGGACTTTGTGATAGGCCAGGCAAAAGCAAGGCACAGGCCGGAGTCACATGCACCATCACTAAGATCATTCATCTAGAAATCTTCCCCATCCAGGAAAAAAATCTCTTACCTGAATATGCTGAGTGTGAAGACTTCCTCGGTCACCTGAGAGTACTATGACTGAGGCACACACTGTGAGAGTAAACTCAAAGACACAACAGGATGAGTTTCACACATATTTCTGGGTTAGAGGACCGAACACTATCCTTGCACCTGACTGCTCTAGGGCCACACCAGACACTCAGTGGGAAGTCCCCATATTCTGGAGCGAAGCTGGAAGCCTTCCGCAAGGATGGGTACAGCCTCAGTACTGCCGCTCCTGTCTAAGGTGTGGTCTGCAGGACACATAGCCATCCTAAGCCTAGACTTCATGATCTGGTGACAGATTTCCCCAAAGTAAACTCTCAAAGCTAAGAGGACTTCACCACACTGGGGAAATTAGTAGTCCTGGGAAGCCATGGTGTGTGTGAAGGGGGTATGGAGGTTTGTACACAACACCAGTATGTATATGATGGGCCCTAATTTTTTTTAATGCATATGGGTGTTTTGCCTGCATTATGTATGTGTACCACTTACATGCCTGATAGTCATGGAGACCAGAACAGAGGAAGGAGTTGGATTCCCTTGGAACTAAAGTTACAGAGAGTTCTGAGCTGCCACACAGATGCTGGAAATTGAGCCAGAGTCCTCTGGAAGGCCAGCCACTGTCCCTTACCTTAGTGATTTCTGTAGCTTATTTCATTTAGCCTTTAAAACAACTTTGTAGACAGGTGTCAGCAGGCCTGGTGAGATGGGTCAGCTGGTGGTACATGCCCTGCAAGCATGAGAACCTGCCTTCCATTCCCAGCACCTCGTTAAAAGCTGGGTACGGCAGCACGCTCTCATTGCTGGGGAAGCAGACACAGGCTGATCCCTGGACTTATTGGCCTGCTAGCTTAGACTACTTGGTGCATTCCAGGAGAATCAGAGACCAGGCCTCAAGACTGAGGTAGATAATGCTAAAACAAGATAGCCGATGTTGACCTCTGGCCTACACAACTTGGTACTGCCAGCAACAGAATGCACTACTGACTAGAGAGAAGGATGTGCAAGAAACAGTCCCTGTCACAGAAGTCGCAATGGGAGTCACAGATCAAAAGCACAGCTGGTCACCTCAAAGGAGCACTTCATAGTAGCACCATGGGCCAAGCCCTGGGTGCCATTCTACTGCTGCTGTCACCTCAAAACCCCAGTGAACACTGACTCTGGAACTTAAAAAGAAATGCAAGATTACATCAAAGTTCAAGTTTGTTTTCTATGCCCAGGCTTATCTTTTTAAAACTCTGGCATTTTATGAGCATATGTTTGGTTACAAAATAATTACTCAATAGAGTAGAGAATGAAAGTAGCTAATAACACTTTTAGCCAGGCTTGGATATGCATGCTTTGAATCCCAGCGCAGAAGAGGTAGAAGTAGGGGGGTGTCTAGAACTCAAGGTCATTCTTAGGTACTAAGAGGGTTTGAGGTTTGTCTGGGCTACAAAGAACCCTGCCCTCCTCCCCCCCCCAAAAAAAAGCAAACAAAAAATTCTCTTCTACTTAAAAGCTGTATTTGTCTTTCCCTGGTCTGCCTCCTCTCCACCTTTAAACACATGCAAAGTTTATAACAGCGTGTTTTTCTTGACACAGAAGGGAATTTGGAAGTTCTGTTACACTTTACGTTTTTTAGTAACTACACCATAAAGTACTTATTTTCTAAAAAAAATCTGATACCAAAGAGCAAAGCTCTTGGCAATTCAGGGCAAGTACTGCTATTTCAGAGTGGCTTCTTTTTCATTTTACAGGGGAAATAATTGTCTTAAGGATTAGAAACGAAACGTACAGTACTCCTCGCAGACAGACAGGCCAAGGCAGTAGTGCACCTTCCAGTAGGTAAACACACTGCAGAGAGCAACCATCAAGATTTCTAGGGCTCAAGGTCATTTTCTCTCATACTGGGCTGCACATAACTGGCAAAGCACATTTTTCCTGTGAATCAGATAGCAAGAAAACCATTTGATAGATCAGCAGT
>CAJQZJ010013043.1:1682253-1705767 GCA_907164525.1 Lophiomys imhausi
GTGTGTGTCTGTCTGTGTGTGTGTGTCTGTGTGTGCATGTGTGTGTGTGAGTGTGTGTCTGTGTGTGTGTGTCTGTCTGTGTGTGTATCTATCTGTGTGTGGTGTGTGTGTGTGTGTGTGTGTGTGTGTGTGTGTGTATGTGTGTGTGTGATGATTATGTCTTGGGATAATTGGGCCACACACATCATTTCTTGCAGGACAATATTCAAGTGCAAAGAATATTAACTGCAAAGTGGGATCCAGGGGAGCCTTCTCATTGATAAACAAACATGTAAGAAGCTAATTTTACCCTGGGATCTATCTCTGTGTTTTAAAATGCAATAAGCTCGTGGTTGTTGTAGTGTAGAAAATGAAAATATCTGAGGATTTCTTACAGGGAAGTTCAAATGGCAGAAGAATGTTTGAAATTTTCTGTCTTCCTAAAGATCAGAAAGCCTTGCTGGCTAATCCGTTCTCCCTCAACAAAGGGCATCTGCAAGGCGTCATCCCCTGAAAAGAATCATTCTGACAGACCTAATGTATTCTTTTCAGAAAAGCCTGTTCAGAGGACTCCACAGAAAATGCATCACTGGCCCTGGGACAGCGTTCATTTAAACCGTCCCGGCCCTTTAAAAATAGGTGAGGCCAAAGCATCTTCAATATAGTCCAGATATCATATTAAGCCAGGAAATAGGAACGATAGCCCTGAATGGTACCCACTTTTCACACTCCCTTGGTGAACCAATATTAAAACTGATACTTGAAAGAGTTGCCAACCTTTTAAAGAACATCTCCCAGGAAAGCCACTCGGAATCCTGCTAGGCCAAAATACCCTTAAGTTGAAAAATTGTAAATTGCATCAGGGACATAATTGAAAACAGTAACCCTGGCAACAAGAATAATTACAGCATGGCATTATTGTAACAAGGTACCTTTCCTCAGGAACTTAGTGTGTTTTGTAAACATTCTCTCATGCTGGGAAAATATGGCGAGAAAATTAGAATATAAGGAATGTTAATAATGTTTCTCAGGTCACTGATCATCTTGAGTGAGTGACCAAGATGCAAATTCCTGATTCTAGCCCACTGATCTAAAACATTAAGCATAAACCTTTCAATTAATAACTTAGAGAATTCTATTTCAGGGATTACTAAGGAGGCCCTTTCTTGGCTATTCCCTCACATTCTGGGTGGCTCTTTTTCTGTATCCACGCTGCTTACCCTTCTATCAGTGAAGATGAAGACTAGGCATCTCCACAAATGGTCTCTCTGCCAGAATCCTCCCCTCCCCTCCATTCTTCTGGCACGAGATTGAGGAAAATACACAAACACACACATACACACACACACACACACACACACACAAAGCAAAACAAAAATAAAAAACCCAAAACAAACAAACACCCACCCACAAACATCCTATCCTTCCCCAGCATGGGAAGCAAGAATGCTCTCTAGCACTTGCAGTGTTTAAAGTTCTCCCTTCATCAATCTCATTATCTCAATCCTCAATACACTCTGGTTTATATACATGTATTTTGTGGGAGTGTGAGCATATACACATGGGTTCCTATGCATGTGTATGTACATGTATGTAGAGACAAGAGATTGGATCTCTTCCTCAATCTTTTCCCATCTTATTTTTTGAGTTCAAATCTCTCACTGAGCCTGGAGCATACTGATTTGGCTGTGTTGGCTTACCAGTGAGCCCAGTTGATCTTCATGTCTCTACTTCCCCAGTGTTGGGACTATAGGCAAGCACTACCATGCCTGGCTTTCACATGGGGGCTGAGGATTTGAACTCATACTTGCCAGGTAAACACTTTATTGACTGAGCCATCTCTCCTGCTCCTCAATACATTCCTTTAAGAGAGGGAGAGAGAAATATTTAATTTATTTTTATTAATGTGTGTACCTCTGTCTGTGTAGGAATGGTGGGGAGGGGTTGCCTGAGGAGGCCAGAAGAGGTTTTCATGTGCCATAAGTTACAGGAATTTGTGAGCCACTCTACAGGGGTGCTGGGAACTGAACTCCAGTCCTCTGGGTAGGCTGACCTGGAGCTCATTATGTAAACTAGGCTAGCCTCAAACTCATAGAGATCTACCTGCCTCAGCTCCAACCCCAGCTCCCACCCAGAGTGCTAGGATTAAAAGTACATGGCACCATGTCCAACTTTATTTTATCTATCATCATCATCATCATCATCATCATCATCATCATCATCATCATTGTTTGTGTGAGTGTTTTGCCTATATGCATGTTTGTGCACTACTTAATGACGCCAGAAGAGAGCATCAGATTTCCCCAAAACTGAAGGTTGTGAGCCATCATGATGGCCAACTAGGCAGTCTGGAAAAACACCCAGCGCTCTTAACTTCTGAGTCGCCTCTCTAGTCCATACTCAGAACACTCTTGATACACAAGAATCTCCTGCCCCATTGTTCTTCTTATTTTAATTGTCTCTTCATAGACAGCACCCATACTTTCTACTTGCCTTAGTTCCTTAAAAACATACTCAAATGATTAAGATACGCCTGCTGAAAAGAACTTCACAGGCCACTTGGTCCAAACCTGCCACCCTATATGTATATCCAGCTGAAAGAGCCACACCTAACTTCTCTAATGCTTTTGGAATAAAAAGCTCACTATTAAAAAACCAACAACAAAACAAAACAAACAAAAAAAACAGTACTCTTTTGAGTGTTTCAATTGTGAGAAATCACACATTTGAGCTGGACTCTCACATGCCCCTCTGGATGTCTACACCATTCTGTACCCTAGATTGATCTATATAAGAAATAAACATTCTTTGTATAAACCAGTCTTCACAATGTCATGAAGCATCCCAGTCCTTGCATGTCCTTTGCTCTTTGCTCACATGCAGACAGCTTTTGACTCTTTGTCATGGATGTGGATTACAGTCCCTCCAGCATCTGAACAAAATCTCTAATTGGTACTATCTAACTGTAAATTATGTCATGCACACAGAGATAACTAGAACATCTGCACAGCATACTGGAACACTAGGCAAGGGCTAGCGGTGGATTAACCAATCCAGCCTATGGTAGTAGGAATCGACCTAGCATCCCCTAAAGATTATGCATGGTACCCAAAGAAGAAGTTCTGCATGACTTGTAATGGTTAATCTGTTAATATCCGGCTCCTAAAAGTGAGTTCATTCTGTCCAGACCATCTCAGCTCAAATTTGTTTATTTCATCAAACACTTGGTAAAACCTACAGCTAAAGCTAAGCTCACTTTTCCTCTTCCTGACTAGAGAGTTCTTATCTATTTGAGCAGGGCTGAACATATCATAATGTCATATTTCATTCATTGTGTATTTTTTGTTACGTGTGTATTTACTTATTTGTTGTGCACACATGCCACAGCATGCATGTGGAAGTCAGAGAACAACCTGTAGGAGGCAGTTCCCTCCTTCTGCCATGCGTGTTCTGAGGAAGGGACTCAGGCCTTTAGGATAAGCAGAAAACTGTCTTTAATTCCTAAGCCATCTCCCCGGACCTACATGCGAAACTTAGATTCTGTTTAAATTGATTTCTTAATCCACATATATCTGACTCAGTTTTCCAACAGGTCTCCAGTTTGGGGACTGGATATATAGATCCAGTAGAGGGTTTGCCTTGGGATGCAAGAGAACCTGGATCTGATTCCAAGCCCTACATAAATTGGGCATAATGGCACACACTTCTAATCCCAGCACTCTTGAGGTAGAAGCATAAGAGGGTCATAAATTTAAGACCTTTAAAGAAACAAAAAGATATTACTTTGTCAATACCAATGTGCCAATGAAGCATCAAAAAAAAAAAAATGAAACAAAACAAAAACAAAAAACCACACTACAAGTTCGGTACACAGTAAGGCTTCCCAAAGTATGTAGTGTCAGTATGTCAAAGCCATGGCTTAGAGGTTATAGTCTGTTCTCAAAGGGACAAACCATACCTGAAGAGGAAGTTTATCTTTCTGTCTGTTTATCCCCACATAGTCTAAACAGGCAGTCAGGCTGGAAAACTAAGCACAAATAAACCATTCCAAACAGGTCCCCAGGTGGGGGGGGGGGGGTCTTGGAATTCCTCCTCCTATCAGAGTTATTCCGCCCAGACCCTCATCACTCAAGTTATAAACACTATTAAACAGCACTGCACGGTTTTATTTAAACCAGGGTTTATTTTCAGATTAGACTTTAACATTTAATAAATTTCCCATCAGAATATGGTAAAAATGGAGAGTGTTTTTATTTCAAGTACCCAGTCAAGCTGTGTTAGTGAAAACAGGCTCTAGCCATTATTCAATCCCAAGGAAAGGTCAAGACTCTTGGATTCCCCTAATCCTCTTTCTGAGGCTGGCATTCCTGGGAATTCTTGAAATTTACATATTCTTTCTTGACCACAAAGCTGTCACAGGGCTCCAGCCAAACTCTTGTCACTGGCCTCTAGATTCCAGCTGATTTATGTGTGTGCCACTGAGCTGAGAATTCACCTTGGAGACATCAGGCTTTGCAGTGGCAACCCTCTCATGGAAATTAAAGCAGCCCCTTCCCTTCCTGGAGGTGAGGCCTTTCTATTTCTCCTCCTCTTTTACCTCTGCTGCTGCAAGCCTATAAATTTAAAACTCAACACATTAAGGAAAAGCCAGCTCAGGCCCCTCTGGAATCAATCCATCTTTAAGTGTGCTCTCAGAGCTTGGCCACTTTACAGATGTTGGAGGAATGAAATAGGAGGAGAGAGAGGGAAGTCTGGCACAAGTAGAGAAGCAGATCTGTGGAGTGAGAGATGCTGAGGAGAAATACTAAGGCAGGATCCATCATACAAACTAACCAGACTGATATAAAACCACAGAGGAATAGACAGCCTCTCTGTCCAGTCTAAAGGTAAAACAGTTAATAGGAACTTGCAATTGGAGGCAAGAAAAGCTTGCATAGTGCAAGGCAGGCTAGAGGCCTTAGGGCTCTTCTTAACCCATCTTTACATTCATTCTGACCATGCAAGGGTGTGTAAGGAAGGGTGATCTTACATGAAATGTAAATATGATCTCGCTATAAAACAAACTGAATTCTCTCCAGCCTCTATGAATCTAACCCCCCCCCAAAAAAGTTCATTTTGAAGTAACCCCAGAACAAAGACACAGCAGGCCTAGGTCAACTTTTCAAAGGAGATCTTCATCTTCAGGGACAAACCAGCCATCCGGTTCCATTCCCTAAGCCATCATCTCTGTATCAGCATCCAAGACTCTGGTGTGTCACTAAACCACGGGTTTGGCCAATCCTGGGAGATTTTAATTCTACAGTGGTAACTTTGACAGTATGAAGGATAGACAGTGTGGAGACAAGAAACACTTGTTTACCTTGCTAATCAAATAAAATCAATGTTCCATTCTGATCTATACCCATATTAAAAAAAAAAAATCAAAGGACAAAGTCACTAAGATGCTTGACAACCCAAGTTTGATTCCCAGGACCCACACGGTAGAAGAGAAAACTGACTCTCACAAATTGTCCTCTGACTTCTATATCTGTAAGAAAAAGAAATATTTGTTAAGTTAGAGAAGTCTAAGGTTTGGGTCAGTGACAGTGTTCCTGCCTAGCATGAATGAGGCCCTGAGTTCCCACTCTAACATAACAAAGAATCAACCAACAAAAGCACCAAAGGAGACAA
The DNA here is from genome assembly GCA_907164525.1 of Lophiomys imhausi. Classification (NCBI taxonomy): domain Eukaryota; kingdom Metazoa; phylum Chordata; class Mammalia; order Rodentia; family Muridae; genus Lophiomys; species Lophiomys imhausi. Next base: position 1,687,903 of record CAJQZJ010013043.1, read on the forward strand.
TTTGAGAGAAGTGAAAACAATGCAGATTATTTTATCAGATTATTATTATTTAGTCCATCTAATAATGGGCTAGATACTCATAACACACTTAATATGTTATCGTTGAATAAGCAATTGTTTTCTTTAATAATGTCAGAATTAACCTTTTAAAAAAATAAATAAGTTGAATTTTTCTCTCTCCTGCAGTGAGAATATGAGAAGGAACAATCAAATATTACTACCTAAGCCTCCCACAAGACCATGACCCAAAGGAATGAGCAATGGAAACATCTGATGATTCCCAAAGCTTAGGCCAAGTCACTTCCCAGCTGATGCTGTCATCCTCTGCATGGGCCCTGGGAAATGAGTTTGACTCAGAAAGACAAGAGGCAATCATGTGAGCTCAGAATGGAGAGGCCACATGACAGCCAGACAACCACCACAACGTTCTACAGAGACAGCATGTAGGCAGACGTAATAAGAAAAATACTGGACCAGCTGCCTTAGCAGGACCACATAGGCTCCATGTCACGTTTGACTAAGTGTAGGCAGTTCTCATATACTCCACTCTCTAGCAAGCCAGGCCCAGGTCTGCCTTCTCATCTTCCCCTCTGTGCTTGCTGACCCTGGCTGTAGGCATGGTTTTAGCCTCTCCGTTCCTTTCAGGAGCCTTGCTATTTCACAGGTGTGTCCACTGCTGGATCGTTTTACATTTAGAAATAAACCTAAACCGATCTATTTTGAATTGCTTGGCTACAAATCTTGGAAATATCTGAGCTTGGCTGAGTCCTTTATAGTTTTCTCAGGTTCCTCTACTTAAGAGAAATTAAAATTTTATCTTCTCATTGACCCATTTTAATTTTTCTTTTAAGAACAGGAATCATGCCGTATAAGGTTGCATAGTGCTGTCCAATGCTGTCACACACAAGGATGCCAAATGGACTAGGCATAAAAGGATCAGGCTTTGAATACAAAGTCTTTGACAAAAAGAGCCCTCCCCCACCAAGATAACTCAAACAGTTAAGAGTGACTCTGCATAGCTCTGGAAGGTTTTAATTCTTAGATTACAAAAATGACTCGCTTTTTGTAAACAAGATATTAAACACCACATTTACTTTCAGGAAAATTGCATTTAATTTTCCAATATATCCATTCAGTTAAAACACTTTTTACTTGTTTTAACTTTGAAACTAAAAATAAAGATATACTACTCTTGTTACACTCTATAATGATGTCTACCCAGATTTGAGGGAGGGAGTTTGAAATATTTGACCCTTATAAGTATAATTTGAAAAATAGCATCATATATCATCATATGTCATAGGACAAAGGTTCAGTGATAGGCCACATATGCAGTGTGGACTATATTGTACAGCTTAAAGTCTGTAGAATGACACACCATTTAGGTTTCTGTAAGCACACACTGGTATTTATACAATAAAAATCACTCCTCATTTCTCCACCTAATTGATAGAGGGATGTATAAGGTAGAGCAGTGGAACAAGGCTTTTAGACGTTGGAAGGAAACACATATTTATAATAAAACTCTATTTTTTTTAAAGGGCCACATCTTATACTAAACTTTACAGAAAAATAGCCTTGGCTCTACTCACAACCAAACAACAAACCAGCACACTGTGTGTTAGTGTCCTGTGGGAGGTTTCCTCAGATCTCTGCAACAGCTAAGCATGTTCTACTCACAGAACTGAGAGATAGAGCTGGGGGGAGCTGGACCCTCAGTGAAAATGAGGAGCAGTTGGAGGCAAAGGGTCACCTCCAGTGACTGAATATGCACAAAGAAGAAAGCCAAAGGGTGAAGGCAGCTTCCTCCTTGAAGACAATGTCTTGCAAGAGCTGCAAAAGAATTGATTTGCAGGACTTCCTCAGCAAGCTGAACCGGCTTAGCCCAGGCCTTACACATTGCCTTACAAAACAACCTTGCCTGTTTTTGCTCACCCTACTAACTAAAATGACAAAAGAGAGCAGATTATTTTTTTCTCCCTCACCCCACCCCATTCCCACCTCTCTACTCTGTCATTCTTGGGCAGCTGTCTCATTTGAATTGATTTTCAAAAATCACAAGAAGTTCTTCTGCCCAGAGTAAAGAACTAAGAATTAAGTCATACTTCTCCCTAGAGATTTAAAACAGTCTGAGCCCCCTAGCCCAAAGGAACAACAAGAGTAACAAAGAATGCATAGTTTGCTGTCATTTCTATTGCAGTATCCCAAGAAATCCTGGGAATAAAAGGAAAATAAATGACCTGTAAGTGGGTGCCCCGAGTTAGAGTTATTAGGAAAATAGGCAGATATTATTTTTTTTGTCACCCAACAGGCCTGCAGAACTCTTGACAAGTTGTCCTAGAAGTAGCAAGTGTGTTTCTCTTCAGCAAAGGCACTGGTTACAAATACAATATTTACATTTTGCATATCGCTCCTACTTTTGCTCTCTTACTGGGCAACAATTTCGAGACACTTGTTCTTCGTTATCAGAACAATAACTGGCCCATCTGAACAGCTAAAGCATGATCCTGTGGCAATATTTGATGAATAAATTATGCTGAATCATTTTACGATAGGCTTCTGCCAGCATCACCAACACTAATGATCACTGCTCTATTTTCTTACACACACACACACACACACACACACACACACACACACACACACACACACCTATTATAGTTCTTATGGTTACCCACCTTTGAGAAGTATTCATTCATTCTGAGATAGGGTTTCTGAATGGATAGCCCTGGCTAATCTGTAATTCTATATAGAGCAACTTCTGCCTTCTAACTGCAAGATAAAAATCATGTACCACCATGCCCAGAGATATTTTAATTTAAAGATTTTTTTCTTTTTTTTTTTTTTTGGTTTTGTTTTCTGGGTTGGTTGGTTGTTTTGAGACAGAGTTTCTCTACATAGGCCTGGCTATCCTGGAACTCACCATGTGGACCAGACTAGCCTCAAACTCCCGAGATTCACCTGCCTCTGTCTACTGAGTCCTGGGATTAAAAGCATGCTCCAGTATGTCTAGAGAAGATTTATTTTTAAATTTTATTTTGGAGGGGAGTCACACACCATTGTACACGAGTATGGGGATATTTGTGGAGGTCAGAAGAGGGCACTGTATACCCTGGATTATAAGCCACCTGCTGTGGGTGCTGGGAACCGAATCCCATTTCTCTGAAGATTAACCAACAGCTTTCTACCTGTTTTAGCTGCTGAGACATCTGTCCAGCCCTGTGGATTTTCTTTTTCTTTTCTTTTTTGGAGGCAGGGTTTCTCTGTGTAAACCAGGTTGGCCTTGAACTCGCAGAAATCTGCCTGCCTCTGCTTCCCTAGTGGAGTGCTGGGATTAAAGGCATGCATCACCACACCTGGCTTGTGGATTTACTTTTAAACTAAGCCCTTTCCTATGCTAAACTCTGCTTGATAAGTTAGCAGCTCCTCTAGCTGTTCTGAATCCTGCTCATTTTTGGTGGATCAGCTTAAATTTTTTTTATTCCCTGACAGGATCCTTCACCCTGAACATTCTGTTTGAGGAATTCTTGCTGCTTTGTATCAGTTTGTCATGCCACTGCAAATTCTTTCTTTTGTAACTTTTTTAACCTTTCTATGTATGTGTGCACACATTTGTGTGTGTGTGTGTGAGTGTGCAGTATGTGCACATGTGCATAGAGATCATCCTCAGAAAGGCTACCCTCCTCCTTTGAGGGAATGTCCACTGGCCTGCAGTGGACCAATTAAGGCAAGACTGGCTGGTTGTCTCCCCTTTCCCAGCACTAGGATTATATTTTTATAATTTCTATTTCTATCCAGGTTGTGGGATTGAACTCAGGTATTTATGCTTGCACAGCACAGGGAGTACTTTAATATCTGAGTTGTACCCCAGCCTTTATCCATAACTTAATGCTTTTCATACTCAAGAATGTTCTCCCAATTTGCCTATAGGTCCCCTTGTTCTTAGAAGGAGCAGGGTTGACTTGCCTCCTGCCTTTCTCTCCTTTACCATCTACCAGGCAATCAGCCAAACCTTCTTGAATGACTGGGTGAATGAAACCAATGATCACAACCCATGGCATTTGAAAATGTGCTTTGGAACCAGCGACCCATGTGTTAAGGTGATTTTTTTCTTGAGATTCCAAAGGTGTCTTGAGCAATCCAGCTAATTAAAAGGAGAAAAAAAAATCACTTGAATGTTAAAGCAATAAACACAAAAGAGTAGCTTCATGTTGCTCTTAGGATGCTTAGAAATACCATTTAATCAACATGATCCAGTCATGAAAATGCCATAGGATAAGCCTTTAGTATTGTGGATCTCAGAGCTCCATAGCTAGAGGTTGTTATGGCCCAGGCACAGGTGGACAGCCATATTTTAGGTTTCCTTGTCTTGTGTAAAACTTTAGTGTTTCAGCTTATTCCAGAATGTAGCAGTGAGGTGTTTCTAGTTGAGCTTCAATAAAGATGTCCTCAGTCATGCATTGGATGGAAGGCATCCAGGTGCCCCAAAACTCAGGGAACAGCAACAGCAATTCCCCCCATGACTATCACCTTTGGCCACATGCAAGCCTCGCTGTTCAGCCACGAATGTATCCTTTACAAACATTTTCTACATGTCACAAGGTGGGAACACGTGAGAAGTAACCAGAATACCAGAGTGGCTGAGTCTTCTCCTTTGCAGCTGGGCCTAAGCACAGAAGTGCCACCCCCTCCTCCAGAAACAGATGGTCAAAGTAATCAAAGCCTGCTGTAATGTAAAACCAAAAAAGGAAAAAAAAAAAAAATCAACCCAGATACGCTCCAAGAGACAGAAAGACAGCTAACAGGCCTAAAATTGGGGGAGTATTCTGCATGACTAGTTTATTTATTGTGGGGGAAATACTTATTATTCTAGCTAGTCTCAGAATCTCTCGTGGGGAGGGAACTTCCTTCGTTTAGGAAAATATCTTTATGAGCTGTTTGAGGGCAAGGGGAGGCAGGAGAGAAAGGAGACAACCTTTACAGGCCAGCCTCTTATAATGGTATGGAAATTCGAGAACAAAGGAGAGAGGGGTGAGAGAGAGAAAAAAAGGCAGTCAATTTGCAAAACCATGTCTGGGGATGAAAAATAGCCCCTTAAGACAAGAATAGCGGGGACATTTACTCTGCCATTTTAAATTATTTTTAGTCCTGGTATTTTCATTCTTAATAAATGTGGGTAAAATCTCTATACCCATAATACTTTGTGTGATTTTGACTTTTTTATGAAGATTGTAGAAAGGAGCCTGCAGTCTGTGTTTGAGTGTCCACAGCACTGAGAGCAGGGGACTAGTAGAAGAGATAAGACACACTCAGGAAGCAAAGGGCACAAAAGGAGACATGGTCAGTGGACCCTGGGAAGACAAAAAATTCTTGACACAGGATGGTAAGATTTTAGACTTCCCAAAAATGTATGAAATGAGCATATAAAGAAAACTGGGCTAAATCCTAAGAGGTCAGCAAGCTACAACCTGAGGCTCAGTGTAATAACAAAAATAGGATGGGGGTATACAGGTGGTATACAACGGGGTTTGCTGAACATAGGAAGACATGTGTGCCTATCATAAACATGAATGTCTATATCTTAAAAATGAAGATCCCTGTAGCTCTGTGAAGCTGCTTTTCAGGTTGTAGATCCTCACAATGAAAAATCCCAAAAGCCAGACATGACTTTTCTTTGTGTGTGGTTCCATGTGCCTGTTGGTTGGCATGCAGCACAAAGCCACAGTTTCCTCACACACCTGAGGCTGCAAAGTCTGGGGTCCTTTATAAGACCAGACACCTGCTCTCCAACTTGCTTGCTCTGGTTTTAGTATGGGCTGGTGGCTTTCTTCCTGAGGTTTGAAATGAAGGGACAAATTAATTGAGATTTTTCTTTTTACCAAGAACTAAATGACAGTGTTTGTGTAACTCTTGACCAGAGTAAGGTACTTAATAATATCTGCACTAATAAAATTCCCTTTACAAAACAGAACTTTTGTTAAATGACTCTATTATCTGAGCCCATTAAACTCAACTACAGCTGACGGTGTGAGAAGCTGGCAGGGAAATGGTTAAAATCTCTACTTCTGTCCCTAATTACGTTTAAATTAATTTTAGCATGTAGATTGAGCATGCTCGCAGAGCTATGGAATAATCCATTGTTCTAAGACCCACTAATTCCTAATTGACGTAGTAGCTTATAATTGTATTTTCATAGTGTTTAGTAAAAACATTCAGCTTGTTAAAAAAATAAAAAATAAAGGTCCATAATATAAAACTTATGATCAAAGAAATTAGCTGAGATCTATTTGCAACACAATTTTCCTTTCTGAAAAGGGAGGGGGAAAAACACTCATCTTCTTACTTGGGTAACACCATGGTAATTTTTTAAAGCTTCGGTACCTGTGCAAAGTTGTACAAAGGAGCAAAGCCTAGTCTTTGTGGCAACATGCTCCTTCTCAGAAAATATGTCCCAGCTCTTCCCCCAGAAAAACTCAGAGTCACAGCACTTTGAAAATGTGTCTTATAGCCCCCCGAATTGTACTAAACCTAGAACTTGCATACACACAAATGAAAGCTATCTTTGAAAGCAAAAGAAATAAATTGCTTTCCTCAACAAAAATAATAAAAGACAACTGTAGAACACAGCTACATTGAAAATAGTAGCCAAGGGCAGGAAACATGATGAGACAGCGCGCCTCATTAAAAATTCAGAGGATATTGGAAAAGGCAAATTCGGTTTGCCCACCTTCAGCAAATATGCTGAAGGACATTTGATGAATATAACATGCAAAAAAATGCCCTATGAAGCTTAAAAATTGACATATTTTAGTATCCTTAGTCCAAGAGATAACAATCTACTTACTATAACAAAAGCCCTATGTGGATCACTAATTACAGATCACTAAAAGAAACAATGGGACTCTAGCTATCTAGTCTTCAACCACATCAGAGACCTGAGAGGGATAAATATACCTGATTATACAGGAAGTGCAGAGCCAGCAGCTTCCAAAACTAAGAAATGACATATGAGTGGCTGCCTGGACAGTTCCCATTTTCTCTCCATACATTACAGCATCAATCTTCAGCCATTTGGCCCCGTTTCTCTGACAGCCATTGATTGTAGAGCAGGAATTATGAAGGACTTGCCTACCCTGTCTTGGCAGAGCTAGGGTGTAGACTTACCTGCTTCCAAGTTTTGTCCTTTTTGGACAGCATTCTGTCTACAGTTGAAGCAAGAGATTTTTCTTGGCAAGTGACAGGCTTGCCACTAATTCAACCATCTCCAATTGGAGATTCTTCGACGCTCATCTTATACTTGGAGTAGAATAGGGGGTGCTGTCAGGAGCCGATATGTCTCAATATCAAAAAAATCTTAAATTAAAGAAAACATCTTTGAATGCCATATTCTGCAGATCTCTTGAGGTTTTTGAAGACCACCTATCTATCTCCTTATATTTGGATAAGCAAATGTTGTTTTTCTCTTGGCAACTTGATTTTTGATTAGCTTAGAAAATAACTGTGATAGACTGCCCTGGTACCTAACAAAATGACATGTTTGAATGACTATTATTTTGCATTTCTTATCCTGAACAATTTATGACAGTTGCTAACAAAAGCCCAAAACTTCACATTTCATTTTTAAGCATTACCTAGGTGTAATACCTTAAAAAGAATTATACTTAATTTTGTATCAATATACAAAGATCAATACCAATGTGGCCAAATATAATCTTAATTTTGTATCAATATACAAAGACCCATAATGATATAGACCAATACAATCTTTCTCTCCTATGTTGGGGGTGAAAAGACTTGAGAAAAAAATGGGATATGGACATAATATAGGAATGATAAAGAAAAAAGGACAGATTATTGAATATGCTCTTATACCTTTGTATATTGATACAAAATTAAGATTATATTTGGCTACATCGGTATTGATCTTTGTATATTGATGCAAAATTAAGATTGTATTAAGGATAATTTTAATGCCATAGAATTTATAGAAAAATTATGGAAACATTATAATTCTATAATTTTAGGTTCTATAATTATAGAAATTATAGAAAAATATATCACAAGTCACTTTGAGGCAGGGTCTCATGTAGCCCAAGGTCACTTACAACTTTCTACACAGCTTGGGATGAAGTTGAACTTCTGGTTCTCTTGCCTCCATGTGCCTGGGATTACAAGCATACATACTGTGCTAGATTTATAGGGTGTTAGAGATCAAACTAAGGACTAAACTCCAAGCCAGGCAAGCACTCTATAACTGAATCAGAGCCCTAAGGCTGCACCAAGTCAGGTCTGAGAACCACCCTTCAGAACAATAGGCAAGATACACTGAACTACGTTTTTTTTTTTTTTAAGATTATGTATTTATTTATTTATTTATTTGTGCGCTGAACTACGTTTCTTTTTAAGATTGTGTATTTATTTATTTATTTATTTTGTTTGTTTATTTAGGTGTTCTGTCTGCATGTAGAATTGCATTCCAGAAGAGGGCACCAAATCACATTATAGATGGTTATGAGCCACCATGTGGTTGCTGGGAATTGAACTCAGGACCTCTGGAAGAGCAGTCAGTGCTCTTAACCACTGAGCCATCTCTCCAGCCCCTAGTGAACTAGGTTTAACTGTAGGATCCTGAATCCTCTCATTTTCTAGAATGCCTCTGGGGGGTGAGGGGGGGAAGAAAGAAAAAGACATTTCTTCCAAACAGCCTGGTATCCCCAGGTTCAAAATTTACTGATAGATACAGAAAACCTGGTTTTATGTGATCTACAAAAAAATCACAATGTAGAATGAGTCAAGAGAGCCTCTTAGGTTCTCTGTGCCATTTTTCCAGTAGTGAGGCATATTGATTGGACAATGTCTCATATCCACTGAGGTCTTACACATAATTTCATTATTAAAATACAGAGACTATTGTGTACCACACTATCTACATACAGAGCAGAATGTGACTTCAGGAAGGCCAGACCAAAACCTTGGTGCTTCTGGTATCAGCGAGTCTCAAACAAAGCATGTCAAACAGTATACAACTGCCACTGAAGTCACTGCAAGAAAAGCAAACACCATCCCGGTGACCTCATGCAACCTCCTTTTATAAACTGAAAATTCCTTCTATGCTGAGCTGTTGAAAGCAAGACTTAGGCTGGCTGATAAAGCATTCTCATGAAATTTCAATTATTTAAAAAAAAAAAAAAAAAAAGCTTTGCTGAAGCCACCAAGTGAGAAAGTAGAGCAGCAAGTCTCCCTCTTTGGAGGCAGCAAGTCCACCAGGGCTTAGGTCTGCATCCTGGGCTGCTCTGTGGAACTTTTGATGGGCAGTAGGGCTATCAAAGCCTGAGCTGTTTTCAGAGATGTTCCCCTGATTTCTTGACAAAGTGACAGATTTCCCATCACTTGTCTCGCTTCCTCTTCAAATCCCAGTATCATGTTCAAATACTTGGGACTTTCTAAGATATTTTTCCAATTATGTGATGTTTCAAAAACCACCTTATTAGCAGAGGTGTCAGTCACTGAGTGAGTCAACAGTGGCGGCCCTCACTCCCATGTCCAAACCTATTTTGTAAGAAACACTTCATTCTAGATATGGGATACACATCTGGCAATTCCAATCTAGAAAGGAATTATCTGCTTGTCCATGTGATGAAAATCACCATTAAAATATTTATAAGGTACTGGATTTCTGCCATGGGGGAAATATTAAGTGCACTTAAGAGGAGTAGGGGGGAGGAGGAATAAGAAAGGAGAGGACAAGAGAAAAAAAAATAAGTAATTAGGTGGTAGGTTTTAAATGCAACCATACAGGTAACTGCATTTAATGGTAATGGTCCAAGAGTGCCAGCAAAACAGGCAAACCAGAGAAACCTCTAAGGGAATAATAGCCCATGTCGATGTAAAATGAGCGCCCACCACCTGAAGTGGCCACCCTAATTTACGCTTGTCATTACAAAGTGTCCACATAGTGAGCTGGCCCACCCCAAACCTGGCAGGAACGTCAAAAGTGCACATAAAACACTTCTTCCCGGAACATATAAGAAGAACAGTTCAGAGGGTTTAGGAGGGAAAGGTGCTGTGAAACGAAGCCTGATGACAAGAGTTCAATCCCAGCGACCCACAAGGTGAAGGAAAGAACCAACTCATCCCCCATCCTCTCCCTCTCTCTCTCTCACACACACGCACATGCAAGTACATATGCACTCACACAAACAAATAAATGCAGTGCAAAAAAATTTTTCAAACAACATACACTGCTTCTACAAGAGAACCATGGAGCTAAGATGGTGCTTAACCATAAGCACAAATGAAAAGTGAACATCTTAAACAATATCCATAAAGATATACAATCACAGTAAGTCTCTAGAGTACAAATTTAAACCGTGAAAAACACAATACCGAAGGTAAATTATCCAGGCTGGTAAATAATAGGACTATTTTCTCATTGTCTAGGATTTCCTCCAAACACCTTGAAAACAAGCCAAGATCATCTAGTAAAGCTAACATACTCCTGCTTGGTAATCCAGTTGGGAATACATAGCAGAGAATCAATTTACTCTGTGTCCTAAAACATAAGAATTGTCATGGTCATGTGGCTCGTTTGCAAGGACAAAGGCTATATACAGCCTGGTTCTTTCCAGATCCTAAGATAAAAATTAAGTTGATTTAGGAGGAGAAATAAACAGGAAAACTATCAGGGGCATGGGGTGGGGAGAGGGAGTGGACAAGAAAGGCAAGACAGGCACTCATGTGTTGGACATTAAACCAAGTCCTGTGTGAGTGACTGAGATATGAGAGTTGCAATGACCTATGGGAAATGTGGTATTTACATGCAACTCTCAAAAGCCAGATGCTGAGTGTTGCTCCCGGGGGCCCATCTCTTCTGTTGCAGTGTGCCCTGGCAGGAAGGTTTTCTACAGCAGAATGAGGGCAGCAGCCCTCAGGCTCAGAAGCAGCCAATAGCATCTGGAAGTTGGTGAGAGCTAGGAGGATCTAAGATCCACTCCAGATCTCAAACACAGATGCTCACGGACTGGAAATAGATCAGTCTGTGGTCCATCTACAGAGTGTAATATTCCAGGGTAGTCAGTGTACCTGAAGTCCACTGAAGCTGTGTACCTCACAAAAAACACATAATGCTCCTCTAACAAAGGCATGGCAGGAAACAGCAGAATTCCATTTACTTAAGATTTTGGAATATGCAACATAATCCAACTATTAGGGAGACACAGGTATGGTAAAACCCCGAGGGAATACTAAGAACAAGAAAACCATGAAACATGCAAAATATACTGGGGAAAATTGGCTATTGTCACCAAAGCAACATCTTTATTCTAAAAACACATTTTAATGGGAAGGAAAAGGTTTTATCTGCCACAAAGTGTGGGAGAGACAACTAGAAGGAGATAAAAGAGAATACATGGACAGAGGGTGTACAGGCAGGATTTTATTGGCACTTATTTCATAAATCTGTATACATAACTTCAGTATGAATTATTTCATAAAAATTGCCAAATGAAGGGCTAGAGAAAGGAGTCTGGTTAAAGGGCATAAGGCTCTAAGACAGAAGCCAAGTTCTGTTCTCAGCACCCATGTGGGGCAGCTCACAACCTCCTGTAACTCCAGCTCCAGGAAATCACACACTTCTCAATTCCACGCCTCTCTGGCCTCCTTGGATTCTACACTCAAGTGCACATGCCTTTCCACACATACACGTGCACATGACCAAAAAAAAAAAAAAAAAGGGAAAAAAAACTTTTTGTAGACCAGGCTGGCCTTGAACTCATAGAGATCCACCTGCTTCTGCCTCCCAAGCCCTGAGAGCGCCAGCATGCCCAGTACTAAAAATATTTTTTTTTTAATTCTTGGAACTCTCCATTTTTCTCTCTCTCCCTCTGTGCCCACCTCCCCCCTCTCTCTCTGTTCCAGTTTGCCTCCCTTCTTTCTGTCCTTCTCTGCCCCCATGACTCTGCCTTTGTTCCCTACCCATAACCCCCTCTTACCTTAATAAACTTCCCCTACATATATTTTTTTAAAGTCCTTGGAATTTAACAAAGTTATCAAAGGATTTATATGAATATCTCTGAGTGAAAGAATAATGGAATTCATTTTCTGTGCTTTTTCTTTTTCTCTAAATTATTTGTTTGCTTATTTATCTATCTATTTATTTTGAGAGAAGGTCTCTTTCCGAAGCCCAGGCTATACTGAACTCACAGTGTAGCCCAGGCTGGTCTCTACACTACAGTGACCTTCCTGCTTCACCCTCCTGAATGCTGGGATTACAGGCATGCTACCATGCTCGTTTCCTTCCTATGCCTTCCACAGGAAACATACATTCCTTTTCTATTAATGAGGCAATTTAAAGCCAAAGGTATCCCCATAAGACCCTTTCCCTTCCACTCCCACTTCTACCACGTGACAAGCACAGCCAATCTAGAAAAGTAGGAAATCAAAGTCACTTGATTCCCCATTGTGGTTATTAACTTACAGAGTGATCCCCGGCTTGCTAATTCAACTACACATTTACATTTGCCCACAGGCATTAACGGGGGAAAAGTAGGCCAATTCTAAAATAAATTATCTGGTGGGCAATTAAATACTTGATAAAAGTTGAAAGGAAGGAAAAAACCGTAACACTACAGGTTAAATCCTATTAAAAGAGATTTCTAATGACTTTCTACCCTCTCGTAAGAGACCTGGAGTTACATTCAGGGTGTATCAGACAGAGCTTGAAACTTGAGATGTTTATAATAATCACAATATAAATTTTTATTTTGAAAGATAAATTGTAAATGAAAAGGGCAACCTCATCACCTTCCCCACTGAATCTGGAAAGTGAAGCTCCTGGATGCTTGGAGCAACCCACCTGTGTGTTCCTCTAATGCCCTGAATATTTTGTAAAACCCTAAAAGATTCCTGCTACTCTCAGACAGTCATGTGTATCTCATCATGGGCTCAGCTATTGGGATGTAAATTTATCATCAATAGCATCCTCCCTGCCAACACTAGCACAGGATAAGGTCCTTCAAGAGCTACAGAAACCTGATGCCTCCTGTCCTCTACTAGAAGTGGACTGATATGTGCTACCTAAGATGGACAGGAGCAGCCTATTAGAGGAACTATGTTTTGACTATGCACTAGCTAGCATCCTTCAGGACTTCAAAAGCATTATGGTTTGTGCATTCATAATCTGAGAGGCCTAAGTGAACAGGCCTGAGGGTCCCGGGAACACTGGAAACTATTTGGGGAGAGTTCCTGCCCAGATACAAGCAATAGACCATGAATCTCCTTTGTGAGCCCAAAAAGCTTTGATTGAAGAAGGTAGAAAGTCCCACTCACCCTAACAGCAGTATCTATCTCTACAAGCTTCTAGCTGTGACTCTTGACAACCCATTACATTTCCCCTGCTCTTTTAGGGTAACATTGTATGACAAACACTGTACAGGAATGTCACAGGCCAACAACATCTCTTAAGCTTGGCTAAGCTTGGCAACAGACTTTGCTCCAGGATATTTAAGGGAAAAAATGAAAAGAGGTTCAATATGCTAAGGCCTGATATTGAGTCAGTATACATAATTCATAAGCAGACTGTCTATCCATTGTGCTGAAAATCCAATTTCTAGGAACTCCATAACCCACAAAGCCTGGAAGGTGAAACCTGACTTGTATCACCAACATCACCAGGGTGTTTGTTCTTCCAGAATATCGACATTATGTTAAAACTTGGGTGCATGTATTGCTTTCTGCTTACTGAAAGAAAAACATTTCCTGGTCTTCAAATGGGAAAGCCTACTTCCAGAGAGCTAAGCACCATCATCTTGTCACTCAGGCCATGTCAAGCCGCCATCTGAGCTCTAATCTGGTATGTGGCAACTCTGATGCGAAACATCTTTAAGCACCCATAAATGATCATTATCCATAAACGGAATACTGAAAGTCAAAATCCCTGGATAACATAGAGTTTTCATTTTTATCTCCCTCACACTCTACCTCTGAACTCCCTAATTTAAAAAAAAAAAAAAAAAAAACTTGAATCGAAAGTTGACAACAGAAAAAAGTATTACAATGGATTCTGTAAAAATGTATCTTCCAAAAAGGGAAGGGGGTGCTAAAAATGAAATCTGTCTTTCAGTTGAGAGAAGAGGCCAAGAGACAATAAAAAGATAAAGGTTTAAATGGGGAAAAATCTTTACATCATCATTTACTTTTCCATTTTAATTAAACTTGAATTCCAAATGATGCTGAGTTTATTAACAAGATAATTCTTTGTAAGTCACTGCTGAGCGGGTTCTAGAAGAGTTTTATGGTTTGTCAATATCAAATGGGGGAGAGTAATCTAAGAACTTAGTGAGCCAATAAAATAAAAGGCAGCCACACTACACCCACACTCACTGGCAAACTCCCTGGGGGACTAAGGTTACTTTCAACACTACCAATTAAGGGAAAAGCTGCAACACTGAATTTTCCATTTGTACCTCAGTTCCCCTGATCCCTCTTTCCAACCGGCACATAGCCATCTGTGTTCAGGCATGCATGTGAGCACTATGTATTTGGAGAGATGGAATTCAGATCATTTTCACAACTGGAAAATGTCTACACACCACACACACACACACACACACACACACACACACACACACACGGGTGTATCAGATGATTGAAATAAATCTGGAACCACCAAGATTTACTATTTGTTATGAGCTCTGGGTACTTTAAATAAGCATGTTTACTTCAGTACTGTCTTCAAGGTGGTCGCCACCTGGAGACTACAGCCTCTATGAAGATAAAATGTAAAGATTCAAGACTCTCTGTCCTGTTAAATGTCCCACTTAGGTCAAACTTTTTTTTTTTAAGATATTTCTTTTTTTTCTTTATTTATTATGTATACAGTATTTGCTCTACATATATTTCCCCAGGCAGATCTCAATGTAGATGGCTGTGAGCCACCATGTGGTTGCTGGGAATTGAACTCAGGAACTTGGGAAGAACAGCCAGTGCTCTTAACCTCTGAGCCACCTCTCCAGCCCAGGTCAAACTTGCATGAGCATGTACACAGGAGTGTTTAGATGAGACATATACACAGCAGAATGTATTGAGGGGAAATTCCCAAGAATTTAACAGGAGATATTTGAAAATTCAGGACAATGCAATATAAAGTATCATTGGGATACTTTATATCAAGAGACTGAAAACACATCAGAATTCTTCATATTCCTGAATAAAATCTAACTTTAAAGTGGCAAACTGCTCTCAGTTTGAGAACAGCCATTCAAGATGCTAGGATAACATTTTATTTTCCCTACCAGTCTATTATTTTAATTCAATGCTTATGGGGAAAAAAATGAAAATGAGCCAAGTAGCATAACTTAAACTTCTAATTTCTTAGACTGGGAATTGTTTCTGTCAAACAAGAAAACAGCACCTTGCAAGGCTACTCTCCCCTACAATGACCCTGAAACTGACCTCTCTTCTATACACTTCACCATCAAGAGCCAGCATTGAATATGAGCACAAACAACATTAGCTTCCACATAGCACCAGCATCCTTTCAAATAACATGAGCTAAAGAAAAAAAAAAATCAGCTGTTATGGCTACATTAAAAACAAACAAACAAAAAAACAAGATAATAATGCACAGGCCACGGAAGAAACACCAAATGCAGAGGGCCTTGAGGGCTGAATAAGCCCATTGTCCCTTTTCAAAGAAGAAAGCTGCATTCACATGAAACTGGAGTGAGCGGCAGAACAGAAAGAAGCCTGCAAATCCAGAAACCAGTCAGAAGTAGCTGAAACCCACTCACATTTTTAATGGACAGTTTCTGAACTTGGTACAATACTTTGTTTCTATCACAAAATAAAAACATGGGGATGGTGGAACTGCCTGAGGACAGCACTGTGCCATAAGAATTAACAGTACTTTGCTGTAAGAAGTTCTGTTTGCTTTTTTTTTTAGTTTGTCCTTACTGTTTAAACCCCTTCCTATATTTAAAGGCATAAAGCACAAAGTGAAGAGGCCTACCTGTTGAGTATTTTTATCATTTTTAAGATTTGTTTTCATTGCTGGGCGTGGTGGCGCACTCCTTTAATCCCAGCACTCAGGAGGCAGAGGCTGGTGGATCTCTGTGAGTTCAAGGCCAAGGCCAGCCTGGTCTACAAAGTGAGTAGAGGACAGCCAGAGCTACATAGAGAAACTCTGTCTCGAAAAACTAAAAAAAAAAAAAAAAAATTTTTTTTATTTGATTTAGTTCTGTGTATGTATGTGTGTGTGTGTTAGTGCATGCTGTATGTGTGGGTAATGTCCTCAGAAGCCACAAGAGGGTATTGGATCCCCTGGGACTGGAGTTACAGGTGGCCGGTTGTGAGATGCCTGGGTGCTGAAAAATGAGCCTAGGTCCTCTGGAAGATCAGAAAAGCACTCAACCACTGACCCATCTCTCCAGCTCCCAAACATTTGATTTCATGCTCTGACTAAAGATGTAAATTAAAGCCAGGCATAGTGGCACTTGGCTTTAGTCCCAGCACTCAGGGTACACAGAGAAACCCTGTCTCGAAAAACAAACGAACAAAGTGAATCAAATCAGAATAGTATTCATTTATACACATACTGCTTCATATAATGTATTGAACAACTTCATATAAACTGCCTTATTTAACTCCTGTAAAGAATATATTAAGTCCATAACGTTGATAAGAAGAAGGCTCAATGGGGAAGATATTTGTAATACTTTTTTCTTTGCCACTGGACAGCACCTGTTCACGATGAGGTTCTAGGAATTTCAGCTAACGCATCCCATACCCTGTCTAGATCAGAAGTCAGTTCTCCACCCTCCTTTGCAACAGGGGAGACTTCAGCACCTCCAATTAGAGTCACCCATGTACCTATCGGAGGGCAAAACACAGAAGAAAATTATGACTGGTATAGACTGGATCTGATTTCACTAATAAGGATGTTACCTCAGTGTTACTTTAGGGGAAAATCAGTGGCTGTAGAGCTGTCTCCTGATTACTACTGATAGAAGTTGCCACAAAGCTGGTTCCCTGACAGTACGGTATCCATCACTCAGCACGTAAGGATCCCCTTTGGACTTGCCCCTACCATGGTTTTGAACACTGTTCTTAAAAACTGTAGCTTTGGCCAGCCGTGGTTGGGCACACCTTTAATCCCGGCACATGGGAGGCAGAGGCAGGTGGATCTCTGTGAGTTCTAGGCCAGCCTGATCTACAGAGTGAGTTCCAAGACAACAAGAGCTACACAGAGAAACCCTGTTTTATATATATATATGTATATATATATATGAACTACTCAATAGCCTCTGGGTGAATCCACCTTGTACTTACTCCATGCTCACACTTAGGGACAATCATTCAGACATATACTGAGATTGTACAGTACTTATTCTCTTTGGCACATCTCTAGGCAATCCTTGATGCATTGAACTCAACAGAGGAAAACTTTGCAGAAAGAGGAACAGTGCAGTGGGTGGCAAGCCTCACAGTGCAAAGGCCCTGAGACAGGAAGGCAGAACACCTGGTCTTAGTGTAAAGAAAGGCATAGAGAAGAGGCTCAGGAAATGGGGAAAAGAGGGAATCGATGCCCACACACAGGGCATGACCAGGCATCTACACTAGCCCTTCATGTCATTAATTTGCTTTTCTTTATTAAGCCAAGATTTAAAAAAAAAAAAAAAGACATAAGTAACACACTTGAAATTTTATGAGGAAATTGTAGGTCTAACACCACAGCTTCAGGGCAGGCAAAACATGTAAAGACAATGAATGTTTAAGCATCTCTGCACTCGTGTATGTTCATATGTGTGCACAAGTTTACACGTGTGTGTGTGTGTGTGTGTGTGTGTGTGTGTGTGTGTGTGTGTGTGT
>CAJQZJ010013043.1:1705777-1735348 GCA_907164525.1 Lophiomys imhausi
TGTGTGTGTGTGTGTGTGTGTGTGTGTGTGTGTGTGTGTGTGTGTGTATGCCAAAGACTGACACTGGATGTCTTCAACAATTGCTTCCACCTTCTATTATTGATACAGGGTTCCTTACTGAACTTGAAGTTCACTCATTCAGAGAGACTAGCTGCTCACGAAGCCCCAGAGGTCCTTCTGCCTCCTTCTCTTAGCACTGGAATCACAGGTGCACAGTGAGCCTAGGTTTTTGCTTGGGCATCTCAGGGGCTCCACCTAGGTCCTAACAGTTACATGGCAAGCACCTTACCGACTAAGCCACCTCCCTCTGTCCTCCCACATGCCTTTTCATCACCACATAGAAAGGTTCTTCAATTATCCAAGTAACATCTGAGACGGGAGAGACTTGGTGAGCACAGTGGCTTGGGGTGAGGAACCAGGTCAGAGCCCACATGCTGAACTTACTCTGCACCCTCTGGGAAGCCACTTAGGTCACTCAGGGATCTTGGAGCATCTACTGCCCTCCAAACCTCATGAAATCACTATGTGGCTTAAATGAACCAAGAGACATGCATGCCCTATATCATCGGTCATTAATACAGAGTAATTGTGATGGGATAAGTTCTCATGGCCCCATGGCAATCTCTTGAATGGTAAGTAGAAATGTCAGAATGTTCCTGTTGTCACTATTCCTGGTAACTTGTACTATGACCAAATACCTGACAAAGCAATTTCAGAGAAGTATTTGTTTCTGCAAACATTTTGAGGGTAGAGTCCTCCACCCTGGGAAAGCTCAGCTGTGACAAGCAGGTGGATGAGGTGCCAACTCACACTGTAGCAGAAGCAGAGAAAGGGGAATGCCAGAGCTCAGCTAACTTTCTTCTTTTTCTTTTTCCTGCCTCCAGGATGAAGCCAGTGAAATGGAACCCTTCACGTTCAGGGTGGGTTTCCTCCTTCTGTAAACATCCTTACAGACACATCCAAGGATGTGCCACCTTAATGTTCTCTTAGTCCAATCAAGTTGATTATCAATATTAACCATTGCAACTCCTAAATATGCCCAGGACTAAATACGGGATGCTAAAAGCAGTTTTACTAAATAGAGTACTTAGGGATAATTTATCTCATTCCAGCTCTAAACTATTTCAGAGGAAACTGATGTTATCTCTGGGAACCTGTGGGTCCAGATTCAAATGATTCATAATCTAAAGGACATAAATACATCTGCTTAGCCAAGTAAACTATACTAATAGGTAAAGTCACTTTCAGGAAAACAGAGACTTTTTGTTTGTTTGTTTCTTTTTTTTTTTTATTTTTTGGCACAGGGTCTCTCTGTGTAGCCCTGGATGTCCCTGACTCACTTTGTAGTCCAGGCTGGCCTCAAACTCACAAATCCACCTGCCTCTAAGGCGTGCGCCACCACACCCAGCAATTACAGACAGCTGTGAACTGCCATGTGGGTGCTTGGATTTGAACCTGGGTTCTTTGGAAGAACAGTCAGTGCTCTTAACTACTGAGCCATCTCTCCAGTCTGAAAACAGAGTCTTTTATCTCCTTGTATCCCTATAGAATCTACATGCTAGTACTAAAGTCACAAGAGACAAGAAAACACGATTGTTACAGCCAAGGAGATGCCTCAGTACATAACAATGTTTACCATCAAGTCTGATGACCTGAGCTCAGAGGCTGGAACTGGCTGGGTGGTGGAGGCGCACACCTTTAACCTCAGCGCTTGGGAGGCAGAGGCAGGCAGATCTCTGAGTTTGAGGCCAGCCTGGTCTACAGAGCAAGTTCCAGGATAGCCAGGGCTACACAGAGAAACCCTATCTCCAAAAACAAACAAACAAACAAAAAAACAAAGCAAAACAAAAATCAAAAAAGCAAAGAGCCTGGAACTGGCATAAAAAGCCAGATGTGCACATCTGTAACCTCTTCCAGAGAGATGGAAGGCTAAGACAGAAAAACTAGGAGAAAGCTCTCAGCCAACTAGCCTGAAGTTGACTGCTTAGTGTTAGAGACTTTGCCTCAACAAGGTTTGGAAGGTAAAAATCAACTCCTGAAAGTTGACCTCTAACCTCCACACACGGTGGCACATGTATACACATTTAATTAAAAATAAAACTACTGACGACTGGTTGAGTGTATACACAATACACAAGTAGTAAAACACAAAGAATGCAAATATGAGCAGTCAAGGGTACAATGTACAGAGTGTGTGGTAAGAAAGTATGCTCAACACTTGGGTGGTAGACTAGCTCGGGTCCTAAGGGTACAGAAGAAAGATGTCACACAAGGAATGGTGGTATTTAAGGTAGCATGGCCACTATAATTGGTCTTCATCAGCAACTAATTAAATTATTTCCGAATGTGTATATTATAAACAACCTAAAAACCAGAAAGTGAATTATTCTAAGACGCCAATCTATTTTGGCCAGCATAGTAACAATATCCATAGTAAATAAGTCAGGCTGGCTGTTGCTCAGTTGTCTGAGTGCCTTGCCAGCATGCACAAGCTGTGGGCATGGTCTCCTGCACTACACAAGTCAGATGTGACTGCTCCTACCTGCAATCTCAGCATGCTGAAGGTGGAGGCAGGAGGATCATAAGTTCAAGCATATCTTCACTACATGGAAAGTTTAAGGACAGCCTGGGATACATGAGGCCTTGTTAGAGGGAGGGAGCAGTATGAGTGTATGCACAAAAACACATACAAATATCGTAGCACAGTTTGAAGCTTTCTTCTTGTCTTGAAATACACTTTTCAATTCAATGACCAACAGCAACACCTGACACTCAATGTTTGAAAAGAAATTTGAGTTGTCTGAGCCATCCATACTGTACATAAAAGTCCATTACATTCAGGGAAAAAATATTCCTCAATATTTCCATGACATTGCACGGCCCACCTGACAAGAAACAGTGTTTGAAAACTGTCTCAGTCATACTGTAAGTAAAGCAATTTTGACTGGAAGGCACAGGGAGGCATGAGTTCCCAGACAGTAAGGCTTCGAGCATCAACGTCACTTCACTTGAAGTAGAAGAAAATATTCAGAAATGACAGCAATAAAGCCAGGAAAGGAAGGCAGTACATGACTGTAATCTCAGAACTTACGAAGACAGCCTTGGCTATATACCAAGTTCAAGGCCAGTCTGGACCACATGAGATCCTGTCTCAAAAACAGAGAGAAAGAAAGTAAGGGAAGGAAGAGGGAGGGAAAGAGATCAGGGAGAGAAGGAAGGAAGGGAAGGAGGGAGCTAAGGAGGGAGGGGAATAGACGGATAGTTAGGGAGG
The DNA here is from genome assembly GCA_907164525.1 of Lophiomys imhausi. Taxonomy (NCBI): domain Eukaryota; kingdom Metazoa; phylum Chordata; class Mammalia; order Rodentia; family Muridae; genus Lophiomys; species Lophiomys imhausi. Next base: position 1,709,049 of record CAJQZJ010013043.1, read on the forward strand.
AAAGGAAGGAAATAAATGAGAGCAGTTGTAAGATTTACTGAAAGAAAGAGAAGCAGTTGCAAGAACTGCTTAATCTTTCAAAGGAGGCTGCACTCCCCATGGACATTCAGATCTAAGTGCGATCATGGCCTGATCATCCCATACGTTTTAATTTAGATTAATTGAGCATGCAAATGAATTTAAAGCATGCTATCCCAGGGTGAGCGAAACTGAACAGAATGGGGGTTGGTCCATCAGGGAAGTCTCGGAAGCATTTGATCCTCAAACCCAGGGCATCAGAAAGAAGTGTGCTGGTTAGGGGAGAAGACAGGCCTTAAGCAAGCAGTGAGTCCCTTCTCTGATTCTAGTAGCAAGCCTCTTCTATCCACATCCTCGTGTCCCATCTTTAAAAAAAGCAAAACAAACAAACAAGCAAACTCAAACCAGGGCTGGGTAGAGAGCTTGCTTGGCAAGTATAAAGACCAGAGTTTGATCCCCAGAATCCATAGAAAAAAAGCCAGGTGTGGTGGCTTATATTTGTAACCCCAGCCAGGGCAAGCTAAGAGAGGTGGGGCTCTAGGGCTTGCAGGCCAGCTAGCCAGCTAGCCTAATTTTAGAGTAACAAACCAGTGAAGGGCTCTCTTTCAAAAATAGTTAACATCTAGCCCTCATGCACAAGCTGTAGTCTTGGCTTGTCCTTAACTTCTCATCTAGGCAATCTCAACGTTATATTTATCCTTACACGATGCCTGTCACTCATCACTCTGCGATCTTTTGATGCACTTTCATATTCCTTTTTTTTTTTTTTTTTTTTGGTTTTTTGAGACAGGGTTTCTCTGTATAACAGCTCTGGCTGTCCTGGAGTCACTTTGTAGACCAGGCTGGCCTCGAACTCACAGAGATCCGCCTGCCTCTGCCTCCCAAGTGCTGGGATTAAAGGTGTGCGCCACCACCTCCCAGCTTCATATTCCTTTTTTACTTTGACCTTTTATACAGTATTTCTGTGAACATGTATGAAAATCTCATAGGTAATCTAAGTGCAATCTAAAATCAAATCTTACTCTAATGAACTAAAATTAAGTTAACCAACATTAACCAGGAGACCTGTAGGCCACAGGACTAGTAAATCACTGTCACCACTGTTTTCAAACCTTAAGTATCCTTAACCTGCCAGGATTTCTTGCCGTCAATACAGTTTTATTTGACAAATATGCCAACCTCCTCATCTGCAGATCGACAACATCCATGGACATCACCCATGGTCCATTTATTTCTAAAAATAACTTCAGCTAAAGTTTATTTCACTCTTCAGTTGAGGGGGTTGGGATAGGACATGAGGCTTAGAACTCAGGCTCTCTCTCAAAGACAGTTCCAGACCCATACAATTGCTTCCTACTGGCAGACTACAGGAGTACAGCCCAGGGAATTTAAATGACCGATTTACCAAGGAAAAGAAAGCTTATTTTTAGTGAAGGGGAAAAAAAAATGTTGATTTAATTTATTTTACTGGCTGTGAATCTCCTTTGGAAAAGAGAAGTAGAGTTTGATTAATTAGATTAGCAAATGCAATAAAGTGTTTATTCACTTGGGTGAATCAATGCTTCCCTGGATTTAGCTGAATTTTATTTTAGGTTTTCAAACCTGTCCAGTAGGTAGCAAGATGGAAGCCAAAAGCCCTTACACACCACAGTGCTTTCAAGTGTCTTTTCACATGTTAATTTGATCTTTTTCCAAAACTGCAGGCAGACATATTTCACAGCCCCTCCCTCTTCCCTCACGGGGGAGGGGTTGCATATGGATGGCACACAGATAGCAGGAAATTAACCACACTACTCATTAGCATTTGCTAGGCTTCTGGGTTTTAGCAGGTTTTCCCTTTCCTATTGACTTTCTTTGCAAATTTTCTTTCTACCCAGCACAAAAATCTCCAAAGAAAATAGGTCAGCAGATTATAAGGTCATTAGAAAATACTTATTTAGAACAAACTGTTGCATTTGTAGAAAAATAGTTGTTAATTTCCTCCAACTGCCGCTAGCTCTTCTTTCTTCATTCTGTTCATGGCCTGTCTTCTTCAGGAAGTCTCTTTGATGTGTCTCACTACACAAAACCATTCCCTGACTCATTTGTTACTGAGACTTACCAGAGTAACAGCTGTTCAAACAACACACTTGCCTCTGAAAGCCTGGGAAAATTGGGGACAATAATCAAATTAAAATTCCAGGTCTACGATCTTGGCAGAATACAGACGATATTGAGCTTTTATATTAAGGCACATTACAATAAAAGGGTCTCTGCAGTATCATCAGTATCATGTTGTGGATTCTCCCATTAATGAGCTGATGATATGTTCAGAAGGAGGAAAACCTGGTAATTCAGCAATAAATCAAACATATTTTTCTAAAAAAAAAAAAAACCCAAAAATTCTCTTTTTTCTTGTTATACTTAAAAAAAAAAAGTGAAGACCCAGAAGAATGGAGTTTGAAATCCTAGCCATTGGAGAGTACTGGATAGCATCAGACTCAGAATAACAATATAAAATTAAAGTGCTGGTGGCCCAGACACAAGCATCTTGGGTGCCTTCTGATAAACAGGAGGCCCCATTGATTTCAGCTGAAGGTAGAACTGAGTACTTTTATCCAAAGGCTGTGAAAATCACCTCCTCCAAGAAAGGTTAACATCTCTTGAGTTCTCCTGAAAAAGCAGAAGATTACAGGATCACGGCTGCTTTCATGTTAATGAGGTACAGGCAACCGGCCTTGAGATTTGAAAGGATAAAGAGAAAAATCAAAATCAGAGCGCATTCACCCTTATGAAGTATTCCCTTCCTCTATCTGCAACACATCCATATACTGGCTGAGCTAGCAGGGAATTTAAAGCTATCTGAGATCAAGCAGTTTTAAATACTTTGAAATGCCCTTAAAATAATGCCTGTCTCCAAAGATAAGTATCATGTATGCCAGCTCAAAGAACAGCATTCTCTTCTCACCTGTTCTCCAAGATCCACCACAGCAGTTGGCCCCCAATCCTCCTTAAAATCCAGGCCCACAATGGCTCATGACTCCGGCCACTTTTCCACAGTCCTATAGCTCCTAGTTATGCTGTTTCTTTCTAGTCAGGCAATGTTAATGCTGCTGACTGTTCAGTTGTCTGTCTTCATACACCAGCTTCACTCACTATCCAGGGAAGCAGGGGAAGCCATTCCAAAGATCTCTGGGCAGTGCAAAGATCTGAGGCTTTATGATGACATTCCTCCCAAATGCCCACATTCCCACTACACACCCCACACTACAGTCAAAATGCCAGATCTGTACCTCTTACTAAAATACACGCTCTCACAGAAAACAAAAACATATATACATATGCATATGGTCTGGACTTTGGCACATAGCCCTGGGATCTCTGCTGTATCTTCCCTAGGCCTTCCTCCTCATCCTTCTTTACTCAGAGAATGCTTTGCTCTGCCTAGGTTAGATAGCACACTCTCCCAGGACACAAGAATGTACCTGTTAGAGAGCATGCAGCATGTTATACTCCACTGCCCTTTGCACTGTGAAGTAAGACACAAGGGCTGAGCCTCGTCCTTGTTGGATTTATTTTGATAGTAAATAGCTATAAGATAAAAAACATTTAAACCAATTAATTCAACATTGCCACCCAAACAGTCGTCCCTAGAGTTCCTAACAAATATTTCCTTTGGAAATGAGTTGTCAACAGGGTTGCCTTTCATTTTACAAAGTTTCTGCAAGTGTAACCTACCAAAGTGGCACACAGTAGGTACTTAACAGATGTGTCATAGTTCATGATGAAATACACAGAGCAACAATGTGACCAGGCCATTAAAATATCAAGTTTTCTCTTGCTTGTTTGTATGTTTGTTTCTTTTTGGTTTTAGTTCTAGGTTTTTGCCAGACAGGGTTTCTCTGTGGAACAGCCCTGGCTGTCCTGGAATTCACTCTAAAGACCCAGACTAGCCTTGAACTCACAGAGATCCGCCTGCCTCTGCCTCCTGAGTGCTGGGATTAAAAGCATGCACCACGACGCCTGGCAAAATATCAAGTTTTCTTAATTAAAACTATTTGTCAGGCACTAAAGAGAAGAGAACATGTAAGTCCCATACTTGCTGCACAAGTGGTAGGGTCTGACTGAGTAGCTCTCAACCCATCAAGTGTGGTAGTTTGCATGAAAATCTCCCAGCTCCTTCCCCAGCACCACTTCTGCCTGCATGCTGCCATGCTTCTCACCGTGATGATAAAGAACTAAACCTGTGAAGTGTAAGCCAGCCTCCAATGCTTTCCTTTGTAAGAGTTGTCATGCTCATGGTGTCTCTTCACCGCAATAGAAACCCTAACTAATTGACCTACATGCAGGATTCTGTTTGCTGTTACCCCATCTTAACGTATGCTACCTACCAGACAGACCCCGACATCACATACAGCTCATTAAGAAAAGATAGCACTGACCCGTACCCCACCATCTACTTCACTCAGGTCCCAAGTAGGCAGATGGCTCAGCGGGTAGAGCAGTTGCTATGCAGGTGTAAAGACCAGAGTTCAGATTCCCAACACTCGTGTACATGCTGCAGTCTGCCTGCAATCCCAGGACTGGGAAAGCAGAGACAATGGATGCCCAAGGCAAGGTGGCTAGCTAGACTATCTGTGTAGGTGAACTCTGTATTCAACTAAAAGATCCTGCCTTGGTGAACATGGTATTTAGAGATCATCACGGAAGACTCCCAATGATAACCTCAGGTCTCCACATTCATGCACACACAAGTTCATGAGTGTCCATATACATGCTCATGCACACACACACATTCGATACTGAAAGGACAAACACCAGGTCTGCCCTTATTTCTCTTAATCTGCTGCAAATAAACAAATTTAAATTCAAGAGAATCTTGCCACCCTGACAAGGACTCTGCTAATGTGCCAGTGACCCCAGCCCTTCACTGAATTGGTGTGTTTAAGCTTGTTTGATAAATTAATGAGTGGGAGTGATGAAATCACTCCTCTAGCCCATTACAGCCTCTATTTACTATTTGCCCTGGGCTCTTGCCTCAACAGGACTTAAGATCTGCATTTAGATACTGACTGTAAAACAAGCTCGCAGTGAGAACTTGCTTTCACCAATCTAAGTGCAGCTGGGGCCCACAAGAGGAAAGACCAAACTATCCACAGCCTCTGTGTCCAATTGTTCCCTGTTCTTGGTCACCCGGCTGGTATCCTAGCATAGGGCTCAGCATTCCAAACTATCCCTTGTGCCTTGCTTGCATAGGCTCTTCCCTGTGTTTGGAATGTTGCCACCCCAGTCACATTCCTAACCCTGTCTATTGCCTAGCACCCCTACTAGGACCTTAAGGGGCCTCTTCCCCATCCCCAGCAGAAGCAAATAGCTCCTCCCTTGCCCTTTGTCCTTCCATTCCTTATCTTTCTAAAGCCCCTGTAACAACTCAGATTGCAATTACTAGTCATTGTTTATCAGCTGTGTGTGTGTGTGTGTGTGTGTGTGTGTGTGTGTGTGTGTGTGTAGGCTAGAGGTTGATATGTGTGCTCCTGTAGAGGAAACAGGTTCATACTGTCTGTCTTCCTCCATTGCTTTCCACTCTGTCTGCTGAGGTAGGGTCTCTCCTTGAAACTGAAGCTCTTTGTCTCCCACCACTCCACTCTGGCTTACATGAGTTAGGGATTGAAACACTGATCCTGGAGTTTACAGGACCAGTGCTTATCTACTAAGCCACTCCCTAGGATTCACACTGCTCCCATACTCAGTCTTCTATAAACAGATACATCATATCCATTTCCTTGGTACACAAGTCATTTCTGGAACATGGTAATCAGTGAATGGTTTAACAAAGGAATTAGCTCTGCTTCACCTCTACACACAACTGAGGCCATATTAAGATGACTAACAATTCCATCCATTATGGTTCCAGACACCCTTAAAAAAACAGAACACCTAATATACAAGTACTACAAACTTGCTGTCTGCACTAACGGTAGGCTGCAAAACTGATAATAACAAGGAAACAGTTCAGTCTCTGAAGGTATAACCTTTAAGATATTGTTCCAGCCCGGCGGTGGTGGCGCACGCCTTTAATCCCAGCACTTGGGAGGCAGAGGCAGGCGGATCTTTGTGAGTTCGAGGCCAGCCTGGTCTACAAAGCGAGTCCAGGACAGCCAGAGATATTCAGAGAAACCCTGTCTCAAAAAAAAACCAAAAAAAAAAAAAGATATTGTTCCAGCTTGATGAGGAGTTGGAAACAATCCAAAAGAGAATGTTTGGAGATGTTACTCACACTATTTTGACCATCCAAACATTTGCGTAGCAACTATTTGCTGAACTCCAGCAATATGCATAGGTTGCCTTATGTATTCATCTGCTTTCTGTTTCTGTAATTGAATACCATCGGCTAGGAGCTTTATAGAGAGCAGAAGCTCATTGGTTCCTCATTCCAGAGGCAGGGGCCAATGTTTGCTGGTGCCAAAGGCCACCATACCCAGGAGTTACAGTAAATGTGTTCCTCTCTCTTCTAAAAAGGTTCTTCAGTAATGTTGCCATGTGGATCTACCCTCCTGACCTCATCCAATCCCAATCATAATCCAAAGGGTCAACCTTCAAGTACCTCAAACTGGGGAACGTTTCAGCTTTCTTTCTGTTGCTTTGATAAGTATCCTTATCAAGAGCAACTTTGAGGGAAAAGGATTTATTTTAGCTATCAATTCCAAGTTGCAAGAACCCTGAACCAGCCAGTCACATCACATCCAGTGAATGCATGTGTCCCTGTTAGTGTCGGCTCACTTCCTCTGTCCTTATGCAGCTCAAGATCCCCTGCCCAGGGAATGATGCCACCCACAGCAGGCTAGTCTTCCCACATCAATTCAGGAAATCAAGAAAGTCCTCCACAGCCAGGCACTGGTGGCACACGCCTTTAATCCTAGAACTGCAGAGGCAGAGACAAACAGATCTCTGTGAGTTCGAGGCCAGTCTCGTCATTCTTATGAAAGTATTCCTTTTCAAAGTATTTCCCTAGACTGCAGGACAGTCAGAGACTGCAAAGAGAAACCCTGCCTCAAAGAAACAAACAAAAAAAAAAAAAAGAAAGAAAGAAAAGAAAAAAAGAGAAAATCCCCCACAAACCAACCTTAACTAAGCAATCCCTTACTGAGACCCTCTGCCCAGATGAATGCCAGGTATGTTGTCAAGGTGACAAAACTAACCATCACATTTAAAATCTAGGAAAAGGACACTGAGTTGTGTGCAAATAGATCCCTGGTCTTATCCAAAGTGCCTTTCAGTCCAGGTAAGGATGGAACACATCTCTAAGGCATGACTTAGGAAGGTCACATGACTGACAGAAAGGTAAGACAGCTGAGCTCTGCTGGAAGAAGAAGGCAGGGTTTGTGTTCTGTGTATATGCACCACAGGTTGCTGGCAGGGTGGTTAATGTAGTCTCAGACGCCAGCTTTTTTTGTTTTTTGTTTTTTTTTGGTTTTGGTTTTTTGGTTTTTCTTTTTCTTTTTCTTTTTAGTCCAAGACTTGCACACAGTTAGTTGCTCAGCTGTTGCGATCCTAACTGCAGTTCAGGGACTGGAGGGCTGGGCTGCCTGTGCCTGGAGGGCCAAAGGCAGACAGTAGGCCTCAGAGTCTTCAGGTTTTCCTCTCAGGCTATAAAGTTTATCATTGAGATGTCCTAAGGCATCCAGCAGGCTTCAAGAGGAAGTCCCACAGAAGACCCATGTCCTCCAAGAAGAACAGCTCAACAGGGCTGGCCCTTCCATGCAGAGCCAAGGATCAGTCTTATACACATCCAACACACACAGACACTGCCTTCAAGGCTCTGCATACATTTCACATTACTGGTACAGCACTGTCTTTGCTGCATTTCTTATTGTTAATCCTAGGGTTTATTTATGCTCCATGTTCAGAAAGAAAGAGAGAAAGAGAAAAAGAAAGAGGAAGGGAGGGAGGGAGAAGAGGAGGGAGGGAGGGAGAAACAGACTGCCAGAGGCAGGAGAGCTTAGTAAAGTGTTTGCTGCACTAGCATGAGAATCTGAATTCAACTCCAGAACCCAAAGCAGGGAAGGGAAGGCTGGGGTGATGGTAGGATTTTACCCCCAACACTACGGAGCAAAGAGAGGCAGATATTTGAGACTCAGCGACCAACCAGTCTAGGTAAATCAGCTAGCTCCAGGCCAAGGGAGAGACCTTGTCTTAATAGACAAAGTGAATGACACTTTTCCACACTTTTACCCACATGCACAATGACACACATGCACACTGGCGCACACATAAATATGGCACATATGCACACACAGGTACCCACCCAAATGGCACATGCAGTCACATGCATCCACAATAACGTGACAGACACACATACACATGCACACACCCACACAAATGACACGCATACACAGATACAAAATAAAAAAGGGTAAATAGACATTCATTGTGCTTAATATTTCTTTAGTCCTGTTTTTCACCCAACCAATCAACAAACATTCTTAAACTAGAGTTGTCTCTGTCCCGGTTACAGGGTGTGGCCTGTCACTCACCAAAAAAAAATTATTGTCTCTTACACTTGAAGTTTCAACATCCCTAAGTAAGTCATACAACTTCAAATATCTACCTCTCTCGGGGCTTCATGCCAAGATCAGGTATCCAAATCCTATCTATACTGAAGGGCCATTGTTGCCTCAGAGCAAAGGATATATGTTCATGGATGAGCCCATGGTGTGGAATTACAAACAAACAAAACTAACCCAGTATCCACACATCAAGAAATTCCCAAAAGCAGTGAGGCAATAGGGACATGGTTCTAAAACATCAGCACTTGACCCAGGGCCAGGAGATCAATGAAAAAAAAAAAAAAAAAAAAAGCTTCTGTGGGTTGTGGTAAACTCAGAGAGAGATCCATGAAGGCTGTGAGCACACTTCAGAGAAACCTGCAGTGGGTTGCTGCTGCCCACCCTGGGGTGCGACACCCAGTCCCCCCAACACACTTGCTCCCAACCATAGTATCGGCAGGCCCCACCTCTGGCACTTTGTGTCATAGTGACTTAACACTCAGAAATAAACAACAGCATTGGACTCCTACTGACTATGAATCGTCCTTCTGTCCTGTCCTTCATCTCCTTTCTGCAAGCTCTCACTGAACTAAGTCAGCACTTCCCAGAGCTCCAGCAACTAGAGAATGTCGCCGCCATGTCAAGCCATCTGCCAAACTGAGGACTGGAAGGGTAATGGGTAGGTAGAGGGTAAGCCTTTTTAAGAAAAAAAGGGGCTATGACTCCCAAGGTGGGTGCTTATTTTAATCCCAGTCCTCAAAATATAGTGTCAGGAGGATCAGTAGATCAAGACTAGCCTTGGCTACATAGCAAGTTTAAGGACAGCCTGGTCTACATGAAACCATTATCTCAATACACACACACACACACACACACACACACACACATACACACACACACACACACACACACACACACAAAAAAATAATAATAATAACTAACAGAGAGGGAGAAAGAGGAAGAGGAGGCAGCAGCTACATTTCATTCCAAAATGAAGTAGGAGAATTTTTGTCTAGTACTAATAAGGGATTTTATCAGGTTTGGTAGCCTTTTTTTGGAAAGGCGGGAGTGTTTCAGTGTACATGTGTAAGTCAGTGAACAGGTCAGAGGTCAATCTCAAGTATTTCTCAGGTGCTGCCCACCTTGGGTTTTTGTTGTTGCTGCTGTTCATGTTTTGGCCGAGTGTGGGCACATGCAGAGTGCCACAATGAGCACATGGAAGTCAAAGGACAACTGTGAAAGTCAGCCCTCCCCTTCCACTTTTATGTACGTTCCAGGGATGAAATTAAGGTGTTCCCAGAGTGGCAGGGCAAGCACCATTACCCTGTGAGCCATTGAGCCAATCTCTTCTTTGTTTTCTGAAATAGGGTTTCTCACAGGAATCCCCCTGTCGCCACTTCTCTAGTACTGAGGTGACAAGTATGCACCACACCTCACTCAGCTTTAAAGAAACCAGAACCAAACAAACAAACAAAAGGTGTGAACTCGGGTTTGAACTCAGGTCTACATGCTTGTGCACCAAGGATTTTACCAACTGAGCTACCTATACAGGCACTGATTGCATTCATAAATAAATTAAACATTTATGACTAAATATATTTTCACACACAACATCATGTCTATGGTACAGAGATGTCTTACAGTGGAAACTTGTATGTGAAGAGCCCATTTAAGATTTGTTCTGTGTGCTGGACAAACAGCCTAGGTTAGAAAAATGCTTGCCTAGGTGGATGTCTCTGAGTTTGAGGCCACCCTGGTCTACTAAGGGAGTCCAGGACAGCCAGACTGTTACCCAGAGAAACCCTGTCTCGAAAAAAAACAAAAAATAAAAAACAAAAATAAAAATAAAAAAAAGAAAAAAAGAAAAAAAAGAAAAATGCTTGCCTTACAAGCACAAGAACCTGACTGCATCCTGGGCACATAGAATGTTTCTGTCTGGTGGCACATGCTTGCAACCCCATGCTGGGGAGGCAAAGACAACTGGATCCCAGTACATACACACACACACACACACACACACACGCACGCACGCACGCACGCACGCACGCACGCACGCACGCACACACACACGCACACACACACACACGTGAACTTGGTCACACACACAAACACAAAGTGTCTTGCATTTTTATCTAATGTAACCACTGGTGATGTGTTTGCTTTCATTGTTGTCTATACCTGATGTTCATTCATTCATACATTCATCTTGGGAGGGTTGGGGGATAAAGAGTCTCATTTAGCTCCAGGTGAGCCTCAAATTCACTATGTAGTCACAGCTAAACTTAAGTTTCTGATTCTCCTGCCTCCACTCCCTAAGTATATTCCCCTGTTCATCCATATTTCCACCATTCCCCTGTGCTGATCTCATGGAGTTGAGATTCATCTGTAGCCTCACGTGGGTACCTTCTACCTACTGCCTCACAATGCCTGTTTTCTTCTCAACCACTTCATGTGGTGATCTCTGGGCTGCTTCAAATGGATTTGACACAGTTTCTCTCAATTATTTATGTTGACAAGCTCTTTCTCACTGCCTGCCTAAGGCCACTCAGAGGTGCTTGATTTGGAAACCTTCTGCACTTCCCATCCAAAAATCTTCTAGCTCTCCAGCTCCCCCACTTACTCAGGTTCTGCTAATGTCAGCGTGGTACTGCCTGGGACAGAAGTCTTCAATTTTCTCTGCCACATACAACATTCATGTGCTTGAATGGCTTCTACACCTGACAATGATTAATTGCCATCAAGGAAGGTGAGTTCTCAAGTCAAAGAGAGGACACGGTTTTCTTTTATTATCTGAGTGGCATCAGATGTACACAAGCACTGAGCTACTGAGAAGCCATTTCACTTACGTATTTTGTGTGTATGTATGTACATGAATGGACTCACAAGCCACAGCATGGTGTGGAGGTCAGAGGACAACTTGAAGGAACTGCTCCTCTCCTTCCACCACATGGATCCCAGGGATCAAACTCAGGTCATCGGGCTTGGCAGCCAGCACCTTCATCTGCTAAGCCATCTCATGGGCTCCAAGACTCTTAACTTCAGTGAACCTCTGACTTGCCTGTAAAATGAAGTGAAATCTATTTTCCGCACCAGTGAAGACAGGCAAGCAGACAGTGCTCTTTACCACCATCAGGGCGGGACTGGGAGGAGAGTTGCGATTGGAATGTAAAATAAACAAATAAATAAATTTTTAAAAATTAATCTTTAAAAAAAAAAAAAGACAGGCATGTAGAAGAATGCTCAGCAATGGCCAGGCTGCGGTTAAACCACTCCAGAGATCTGGCTATTTATTTATTCAGAGAAGAAAGTCTTAATTATCTACGATAGGAGTGAATATTAGCATGAAATTGTTGAGCACTTTTTTTTTTAAAGGTGTTAAGGTAATTTACATTTTTAAAAGTTAGCAAGCGCTCCTGTTTAAAAATACCAAGGGCATATTGAGAAAAGCCTGGCGTCTTCAGGAACACTGAACTTCTAGCTGTTTCTCTTCTTCCCACTGTGTGTGGTTTTTTCCCCCCTCTCCCCTTCTCTCTGTAAATGAAAACAGCACATGAGAGAAATGTTTCATAAATGCTAGACAGCAAGACAACAACAAATGATAAGGATGCTAGACGAGGTCCTGGGGCACAGGGCTTGCTACACTTGAGCTCTGGAAAAGACTGATTAAAGATTCCAAACGTGACAGCCATACGAGAGATGATCATGTGGTTTTAAAATATCAGAATCCCATTGTGCTGTTCTTGGCACAACCCTCACAGATCCAAGAAACTGACATGGTCAATACAGTACATGGGCCTCCATCACATCCGTAACACCTTAGGGAATTCAGGCATCAGGATCAAACACAGAAATGAGAGAACGGTAACAGCAAAAGCCCACACTATCTGTCCATGCTTGGCCTTGCCAGTATAAATGAATAAATAAAATTTAAAAGACTGTTTTATTAATATCAAATCTGTTCTGGGATGACTACACACTCCTTTAGCCTACTCAGCAGGATTTCCCACAATGCTGCAGTGTGAAAGACTTATTTGTCATTGTCCAACACAAACAATGAAGAAACTCAGCCCCGTGCAGAATCCCCAGGAGAAACAATCTGCAATTTAATTAGTGAATAATTGAAGCCATTTAAATACAATTCCAGGCATATTTTTAAAGTAATATTTGAAGAGACATCTGCTGCATCTATGTGTTTAGGCCGAGTACAATAACGTGAGATTCAAGGAGATGCCCACGGTGATGGACAAGACTGAATGTTGTCAGGGAAAGACCCATAATTTAGAACAAAATTCCAGGAATCCTCCCTGTTGACACTCCCTCCATGCCCACAAAATCAAGAGGTGACACAGGATGGACAGGTAGACAAACAGACGGGCAGGCAGGCAACATAATACATTACTCAGTCTTTTGAGCGGAGTTTAACAGAAAGGATATGATTTAAAGTCCCAACAAGAAGCTGATAGCCTGGCCCCTGGGCACAGCTTTTGTCAGTCACTACCTCAGCTTCTCTGTTTATGAGATGGGACTATGAATGCCTGCCTCACATGAACTTCGAATGCTAAAAGACAAACGTTAAAAAGAGAGAACCGCATGAAAGGTGCTTGAAGATACTGAAATGTTGGAGAAATGGAGAGGGTAAGTTGAAGCCTTGACTCGTCACTCTCACACCTTCTACCCTGAGAACTTTATTATTTTCCACTCAGAGATTTATTTACATATGCAAAATATTTCACCATTGCAGGCTCTCAGTTCAGTGACAAGAAATGTAGAGATGGGAAGTAATGATGACTGTGTGAGGGTGTGAAGGTACTTACTGCCACTGAACTGGGATCTTAAAACCAGTTAATATGAACAGAGGTGTTGATGGTACAGGGGTTAACACAGCTGCCTCCCAATCGTTAAGATGCCCAATTTCAAGGCGTGTGCATTGCATCGTAACTTGAAAAAAATTATTTAGGAGCATTTTACCGGGATAAAATCCCTGGTAGCCCACACAGTAAGTTGTAGAAGTCAGGCACAGGAGACTGAGGAAACCAAACATGGCACACAGTACTAGCACACTGCCAAAGCCCACACCAATTCTACGGCCTCTGCCAAACTTTCCAAAAGAGTCTTATGTCCCTAACTTTTGTTAACTGCAAACCAAATGGACTAGAAAATAAAAGCATCTCAGCCAGGCACCGTGGCTTATCCCTGCAATTGATCCAGAGGCCTCTAGTCCTAGGCCAGCCTGAGCTACGAAGTGAGATCTGTCTCAGGTAAGTATAGAAATAAGTGTGAGTTGGGTGTGTGGCTCAGGTGGTAGAGTGCTTACTTAGCATCCATAAGGCCCTAGATTCAGTCTCTAGCATTGAGTAAACCAGATGTGGTGGTACATGGCTGATTCCTAGAGGGAAAGGCAGGGCATTATGATTAGGAGTCAAGGTGGCCCTCAGTTTTATATAGGGCTCAAGGCTAGCCTGGGCTATACGAGACCTTGACTCAATATTTTTTAAAAAATCAGCTCACTAACTAATAACTAATTAATCGAAGGTACCTGTACATTGAGTTGCAAGCCCTCAAACTCCTAGGCTTTGTTCACTCTCAAAAACACAAACGACATCTGTGCTGAGTCACAATCAATACAAACACCTCAGCTAATTCCGTGGTTCACATTTGAAAATAGCTTGTTTGCAAAAGTACCTTCGCACCATAGCTACAGCAAATAAATGGGCTAAAGATAAGAACCTCGTAAAGACAATGAAGAATTCACACACCAACGCATCCACTTTCAAAGGCTGAGGCTCCTGTCTTCTGTGTGACTAGAGATGGGTTATGTGTATCTCCACCGGTTAGAAGAAAAGCACTGTGGGAATGGGCGGGGGGGGGGGGGAACGGAGCATCACGACTGAGCTCTCCGCTTAGTGACAGGCACCCAAACAGACTCTGTTCCCTACCATAGCTGGGTACAGTGTGTCAATGATTGGATGGGGATGGATGACAAGGACATCCCTTTTGGATGTAACTTTCTGTGATGTGGTTTTCTATCCTAAGGGTTTGTCAGTGAGATCTAATAACACAATATGTTGGCCTGTCCCCTATCCGTAAAATAACGTAGCTGGGGTGTAAGTGAGACAGTGAAGAGTCTAGATAATTGAAACTTGACAGTAATAGCCACAAAAAATGCCATGAAAATCCACTTGTCCAGAGGCTCCAGTGGTAGAAGGCTGAAGCAAGGTCAGCTCCGCTCCTTAACTGCAGGGAAACACACAGTAGTACCTACGATGCCTTAGAAGTCAGTGGAAACCTCAGCAGCTGAATAAAGAAGCCTGGACCAAAACTGCAGCTCATGCTGGAAACTGGAGTCTTTTATCTTTGGAATGCAGATCACAATGGAACTAATTCAAAGTTATCAGGTGAGAAAAGGTAGGGAAAAGGGGTAAAGGTTCAAATTACAACAGAATTTAGCAGCACATTTCCTGACAACCACTGTTATCAAACTAAGGTATTAATAATATTGTCAAATAGTTTGATCCAGTTCAAAGTAGGCACTTCAGAACAATGACTAGGACTGGCAAAACCTTCCCAATAAAATTATTAACTGATTGCCTTTAAAGTTACTGTTCAATAGATTCACTCATCTTAAACTCTTACAGAAGCCTCCTAGCTTTATACTTCATCTATATAAAATTTCCAACTAGAAAAGGCTCTATAATGTTGATGCTGAGACCTAATCACACACTATCTATCAATGGTCTCTAGGCCAAGAAACATTTTGGGAAGTCTAAAATTCCATGTAAATGACTGTGATGGTTAATTGTCATTATCAACTTGCTAGATTTAGAATCACCTAGGCCTCTGGGTGTGTCACTGAGGGCAGTTCCAGTATGATTAACCAAGGAAAGAAAGAGCCACCCTAAAAATGGGCAGCAGCAGCTGACAGGCAGTGACTTGACAGAATAAAAGTGTTCTGAGAACCAGAGTAGCTACTACCAGCATTTCCTGTCTCCCTGCTTCCTGCTTGGCCATGAAATAAACAGTTATCCCCAAGCAAAAGCCCCCCCCCATTGCCATATTTTGCTCAAGCGCAAGGGGACAACCAACCATGGATCAGACTGAACCCTCCAAAGCCTCAAGGCAAAATAAACTCTTTAGCTCTTGAGTTGTTTCTGTCAGACATTTTGAATAAGGTGAGAAAATGCGAACTAACCAACAACTAAACGCTCACAACTTGCACATTTCTATATTCATCATTCATGGAAATGCTGGACATTTCAGGAAACATGGTCCAACAGCATGATCCTGAAACTCTTCCCCCACCTCTCTCCACAAAATCTGTTGAGAATACATCAACAGAGATAGGGAGAGAGCTCGGTGAGTGCAGGACCTACAGCAAAAGTATGAGAGCCTAGTTCGGATCCCCAGCACCTGTGTGCAATGCTGGCTGAGGCAGCATGCTTCTGTCAACCACTGCTGAGAGGGAAAGAAAGGAGGGAGATGTGCCCATCCCTAGGGCTGACTGACCAGTCTAGCTGAGAGAGCGCCAGGTCTCAAAGATGATGGTGGTGATGGATAGAGGAAGATACTAAAGTCCACCTCTGGCCTCCACAAGTGCACACACAGGTGAGCACACATTCATGGACAGGCATATGCCCCCCCACACACACACATACCTCACACACACACACACACACACGCACACACACACACACACCCAAAGGACCTTCAACAGGGGGGGAAATCCCATCTTGAAAGACACAGGTAGGAAAGAGGCAGGATCCCAACCCAAAGAAAATGCTACCCTTTCACCCACTGTGGGTAGGCTCAGAAACAGCATTCTGTAATTACCTCCGGAGTGACTGCAAGAAATGGAAGGCAAAGGTCTCTGCTGACCTTCTCGGACAGCACCTGAGAAAGCATGATGCACATTCCCACAGAAATGGACAGCCTGACAGGATGGTGACCCAAATTCCCAACCCTCAGGTTCTCCTTAATTATTGTATCCAAAAGCATCTGGCAGGGTATTTTGGAAGCCCCAGGACAGAACTCTTACCAATAAAGCCACAATCTCATTTCAGCTAACTATGTGCAAAGGAGTGGGTGGCAGAGCTGGCGTGATGGCTCAGTGTTTAAGAGTTACATATTGTTCTTCCATAGGCTCAGTTCCTAGTACCTATGCTGGGCAGCCCACAACCACTTGTAACTCCAACTCTAGGGGACCCACATCCTCCTCTGGCCTCCATAGGCACATGTACACATGTAGCATATGTACACACATGCGTAAAAATAAAAATAAATCTTAAAGGCATGGTGGTACACACCTTTAATCCCAGCACTCAGGGAGGCAGAGGCAGGCAGATCTCTGTGAGTTCAAGGCCAGCCTGGTCTACAAAGTGAGTCCAGGATAGTCAAGGCTACACAGAGAAACCCTGTCTCGAAAAGCCAAATAATAATAATAATAAGTCTTTCTAAAGGACATGGGTGGCAGAGTCAAGAAGAGATTCCTGGTGTAAAGTCTTCCGTAAACATTCTGTTTTTCTTAGGTCTACAGATTACTTAGCTTGGTCTTGGATTTCTAAAGATGAAATCACAAGCAAATGAGTTTACCCTACTCCCAGGCCCTGGCAGGGATGAACATCCTTCTGTTGTTTAGAAGACTGAATGAGTCCCCCAAGCAGAAGGAGATATTGTGTTTAGTAAATGAATTGCCAGGCATCACAAACAGGGTTTGTAACAACGCAGACCCCAGACCCAAGGCCCTACAATTTCAGGTGAAAAGGGGCCTCTGGTAGTGTGCAAGGGGCCAACAAGGGAATAACTCCAGCATCAAACATAAGATACTTGAATCCCAGCTGTAAGTGGAGACGAGATGTTTGGAACAATGTGAGATAGGGAAGGAAATCTGTTTTACTGCCCCTGGTCCACCCTTATCATTTTCCAAGTCCTGGAGGAGACCTCCAGAGAGTAGACCCGGACCACTCAAGGGAGACACCTGCCACTGAGCAGATGTTCCCAGGTAAGAAGTATAATTTCCAAGGAAACAGTTCAGTGTAGAGTGCTTGACTCACATGGGAAGGCCCTGGGTTCGATTCTCAGCACCACAAAGGAGGAAGAATATGAGGAGGGGGAAGGAAAGGGGGAAAAGTGGAGGGAGAGGGAAGGAGGAGAAGAAATAAAAGCAAGGAAGAATAAGGCTCCACACCAACAGCTCTCAACCTGTGGGTCATGACCCCTTTGGAGGTCAAATGACCTTTTCAGAGGGGACCACCTAAGACCATCAAAAACACAGCTATTTACATTACAATTCATAACAGTAGCAAAATTACAGTTTATGGAATGTAGCAATGGAAATGATTTTATGGTTGGGGGTCAGCACAACATGAGGAACTGTATTAAAGGATCGAAGCACTGGGAAGGTTGAGAAGCACTGCTCTACCCAGACAAAATCCCTGACACTGTGTGACATAAGTCCAGACATGAAGCAGCAATCTGCAACTGGACCACTGACTTGGTTCTTTATCATCTGAGGAGACGTTACATCCTCTTAATAACCTGATGAAAAGCATGGATCCGTTGCCCAGCAGAAGAGACACACCCATGAAATGTTATACACAGCTTCACAATGCTGGTGGATCACTCAAAGCCTGTGTACTTAAGGTGCATGCACACCAAAATAAAAACCTATGGATCATGGGGATCATGTAGGTGTTTGGCTGAGGCTGTAAGTTTCTGCTCTGTGTAACTTATACATTTTTGTTGATGAATGGAGCCCAGATTTACTTCCAGGGGTTGACGGTGGCAGGAAGCCTGACCTCTGCTTCTACAGGCGTCAGGCACAGTCTGGGAGCACAACCTAAAATAAAATCTTGCAGATAAAATCTGGGCCTCCGCAGTCCAAAAAGGGGCCTGTCTCCTGACCTCTGTTCTGTAATTCTCTACTGCTGACCCATACCTTCAAGGGTTACGTAAATACTATGGCCTCAGTTTTAGAAATCTTTGAGAAAGCAGGGAAAGGTTCTACATCTAAGCTCAGTTCTAGAGTGATAAGAGAGAGAATGCTCCCTTTTGAAGGCATGGCAGAGTGGGGCTATAAAACCTGACACTGAGCTGGGAAGGCACTCAGAGCTGGAGGCAGGTAAAGGTAGATAGGCAGGAAACAGCATCCAGACACAAAAGCTGTTAAGTTTGCCTATCCTAACAGGAAAGAGACATAAAGTGCCAGTGTGTCAGAAGTGCCCAAGGCAGGGCTACGAACCGGTGGATTTCTGATTGACCTACGAATACAATTCCATTTGTTTTCGGTTTTTCTGTAGCTAAAACAAAATACTCGCCGGACGGTGGTGGCGCACGCCTTTAATCCCAGCACTTGGGAGGCAGAGGCAGGCGGATCTTTGTGAGTTCGAGGCCAGCCTGGTCTACAAAGTGAGTCCAGGACAGCCAAGGATACACAGAGAAACCCTGTCTCGAAAAACCAAAAAAAAAAAAAAAAAAAAAACAAAATACTCGAGACTGAGCAATGAGTGGCCAACGGTAACTTAGGGACACACGGTTCTGCAGGACAGGGAGTCCAAGAGCATGGCACTAGGCACTGTGCCACATCATGACAGGACAGACACCACAAGATGGAGTGATTATACAGCAGAGAACTCACTTTAATAACATGGCAACCCCCACAGTAATCTTTTGTTACATACAAATGCGCTAATCCATTCACGAAGGCAGAGCCCTCAGGAACCAATAACTAACAGAAGATCCTGTCTCTCAACACTGCTGCACTGGAGACCAAATTTCCCACACATGAGTTTTTAGGAAACACATTCAAACCACGGCACCACTTTACATCAGAATAGAAGCTGCTGGAACACATTGGGAAGCTGCCAGAACACAAAAGATTAAAACCATAATACTGAAGGGACTGGCAAGATGGCTTAGCAGATAAAGGAGCTTCCTGCCTAGCCTGACGACCTGAGTTTGAACTCCTGGACCTACAAGGCAGAAGGAGGAAACTGACTATCTCAAGTTGTCCTCTGACCTCAACATGAATATACATATATATGCAATAAAAGAAAGAGAGAGAGGAAAAGAGGGAGGGAGCAGGAGAAAGATAGAAAGATGAATAAATGTAATTTAAGAAAAAAAAAGAGAGCCGGGCGGTGGTGGCGCACGCCTTTAATCCCAGCACTTGGGAGGCAGAGGCAGGCGGATCTTTGTGAGTTCGAGGCCAGCCTGGTCTACAAAGTGAGTCCAGGACAGCCAAGGATACCCAGAGAAACCCTGTCTCGAAAAAAAAAAAAAACAAAAAAAAAAAAAAAAAAGAAAAAAAAGAGTACACACTGAAACCAGGCCTGGTGGCAGACACCTTTAATCCAAGCTACTCTGGAAGCTGAAGCAGAAGGATGGAGAGTTCAATGCCTTGAGTTCAGAACTCAGGGGCAGAATGGGAAACTTATACTTAGTTTATATTTAATGAGCCCCTGTTTCAAAAAAAATAAGACACAAAACAAAAAAGTCCTAGAATCAGTAAATAAATCCAAGAGCTGACATGTATGGACAGCACTAATTTTTAAAAATAAGAAATACAAATAAAAATAGAAATAACTATGTACTTAAACATTATTAAGTAAATTAAGGTTAATACATAACTCTATAGTAAAAAGCTAAACTTTTTGTTTGTTTGTTTGTTTGTTTTTCAAGACAGGGTTTCTCTGTGTAGCCCTGGCTGTCCTGGAAGTTGCTCTATAGATCAGGCTGGCCTTGAACTCAGAGATCCACCTGCCTCTGCCTCCCAAGTGCTAGGATAATCTTAATGAAACTGATGGCTTTTATATAGATTTCACTGGAATGACCAGGAATGGTGGCACATGCCTTTAACCCCAGCACTCAAGAGGCAAACACAAGCAGATCTGTAGAAGTTCGAAATCAGTTTGGTTTATACCTGATGCCTAGCATCTGCTTGAAAGCCAGATGTCGTGCAGATCAGGCCTGTAACCTGATTGCTGGAGACAGGCAGACCCCCCCAAAGGTTGCTGGATGCCATTCTAGCCAACCAGTGAGCTCTCAATTCACTGAGAGAGCTTGTCTAAAACAAAATAAATAAGGTGGAATAAGGTTTTAAAAAATTGAGTATCAACTTCTGACCTCCACACATGTGAACACATGTTTTGTGTGTGTGTTTGCACATGTGTGCATGTATATAAATAAACATAAAGTAACCCACATAAAGACTCCATGTATGAGGCTGTATAGTCAGTTATTTCAAGTTTCAAAGACCAATAAGTTTCATACTGATATCAACTACTGCAGATAAAAACAAGAGGCAAGCCCTAGAACGACACAACCTAAATTATTCCTGCCCCAAGACCAAACAAAAGCACTAACACTTCACTTGGCACAGTGATGGAGGCACAGAGGACAGGGCTGAGAGCGGTAAAGAGATGTCACCTAAGCCCGCATGTGCTGCCTCACGGTTTACGATTCTATTCCATTCTGCTCTATTCTCATCTAGGAAAATATGGAAGGTTAAGACTGTGCCTTTGCTTCCCTGACTTGTCTAGTAACCATCATTACAATTTAAGTCGAGATTATGAGACAGCCTTTTTAAAACTACACACAAACATACACACATATACACATACATACATATGCCCATGTGTGTTTGTCTATAAAACTTTTTAAAAGTATGTGAGCGCACACACACACACACACACACACATACACCAAACCACTATCTACATCTTAAGCTCTCCTAAGTCTGCCTCTTTCTGTTACTGAAGTTGAGATATGTGGGATAACCGGGCACAATCAGTATTATACACAACACACAGCACATCTCTGCTGCATATTGCCCTACTTTTGTAAGTCTGCAACATGTATTTGGTCCCAAAGTCTTTGATAAAATGCTTTGCAACAATTCAATATTTTAAATGTAAATAAACCACTACATCATGTATTGATTTTATTTCAGATACTGTTTCTCTGACACCTTAAGAAGAATAAAGTCTATATTACATGTCATTCTCTTAAAGATCGCTTCGTGGAGAGGAAAAAGTAGTCAAAAATGTGATGGATTTTATTCTGATGGGTAGGGGAAACTCACCAGCATAGCAACTGCTGTGACTAATCTATACAGCTCAGGCACTGAGCAGTGAAAGGAACAATAAATGCACAGTGTATCTTGCCATCTTATGATCCTAACAAAGTGTGAACAGGCAGAGCCAGGCTGTGCATGACTCATGTCTGATGTCTGCCTTCTTTTGGTATCTTAAAGTCTAGATCTCATAAATCCTATTGATTCTAGTTTCTCAATGGCAAATTACTTAATTTCAAGCTACACACACTGTCAGCGTATCCTGATTCTACAGGTTAGAAAACTAAGACCCAAGAGATTATACACTCCTGCAACCATGTGTCAGCAAAACCACTGAGACAAACTTTACTATGGCTATAACACCTAGAACTTTTCATTTCTTCCAAGCATTCTTGTGGATTAGACCCCCAGCAGGGAACAAAGTGATTAAAACTTCCACAAATCTTTCTGCTTCAGAATACAGCCACCCACACCCAACAGGCGAGATCTGGATCCTGGCTTTAGATGCAGAATCATTTGGGGTTCAAGCCAGAGAAAAAAGACTTTTGGTCCCATTCTTTATGGGTTTCTGAGCGGCCAACACAGTGGTGGGAATCACTGGTGCTCTGTCAGCAGCTCAGCCTCAAATGCAGGCAGAAATGAGGGTGGAAGTGAGAAGAAATAAAGATTGGGGTGAGCAGAAACCTCCCATGGTGCCTGGAGAGATAAACAAGCTGTTCTCTCAACATTTCTTTTGGACCCAAGTGAGTGACTGCTCCCTGGGCTCCTGGAGAAATGTGTGCCCTCCATAAAGACGTCTCCACTCAACTAGCATGTGAAAAGGGAATGTGGTCACCATGAAAATCAGTATGGAATTTCCAGAAAACTAAAAATAGAACTACCATATGGTCTGGCTATACCACTCCTGGGTAAATAATCAAAGGAATCTTCCACCAAGACTCCTGCACTTTCATGATTATTGCAACACTATTCACAAGAGCCAAGATCAGGACAGCATATATGCTGATTGGCAGATAGATATAGAATATGTGATGTGATGTGATGTGTGTGTGTATGAGAAAGAGAGAGAGACATGAAACTAGAACAGTGATTACAATATGAGAAAAACATGACTAAAGGGGGGGGAGTGGAACAAAAGAGGCTAATGGAGGAAGACAAAATATCACACTTTCATATACATAATCTATATTTAAACATATACATGCATGGTATGAATGCAAGGAGGAAACTATTTGGGAAGAACAAAGGGGATTACCAAGAAAGGGAGTGAATGGAAGTGGCATGTGTGTAGGGTGATAGGAGGAAGATCCAACTATATATATGCATTATATGTGTGTGTGTGTGTGTGTGTGTGTGTGTGTGTGTGTGTGTGTAAATGTCAAAATGAAGCCTACTATTTTGTATATTAACTAATTTTTAGTTTAAAAGTTCAGGTAAAGAAAAGAAAATTGAAGACAAAAGCTTTGAACCAGACCTTGAGCCAGCCTATCCAAATGACAACATCTTGGCTAGGCTTCCTCTATTGTTGCCAATATTTTCAGGGAATTTAAAGAAATTAGAAAAGTCAAAAAGGGAAAAGCTTATCCAAACTTTCTATTCTGTACTCCACAAGAATATTTAAGTTGTACCCTTTTAAAATATCTCCCTAAGACTAATAATATATACTATTTCAATTTAGGGAGTCCATAGCAAATTACTCTAAAATATTAATGCACATATGCTCACACTCAAAATACATACATGCACACACCAAAAAAAATTAGAGAGAACTTTCTGGAAATTATAATATAGTTTTTCCATGAAAAGAGGGAGAAATGTCTTGTCTTTGAATAAAATCCGTGTCATAGATTTTCACCCTAGATACCTCTGCTCCTTTCTCATGCTGGGCCATACTTTCTCCATCACTGCAGTGTTTGAGGCAGTACAGCTTCTGTCACCTTTTATCGGATGTAGGATCTGTATACCCTTGGGGTCCTCTGAACCTGCTCCTCTCGCTGACACAGGAGTTCAGTCATCTTAATTATACTCTGTATTTAGGGACCAGTTCTCTCGAAATGCTCTGCAGTAAGAACTTTCCATTGTTTAAGCAGTTTTCACAATAAGAAGGAAGAGTGTGAAGAAGTGTACAGATGAAAAGGCTAAAGAAAGAGATGAAGGGGAGAGCTGAGAATCAAGAGACCACAGAGGAAGAAGAAACAACAAACCGGTCAAATCTCAACGACAATGCCATGACAGTTGGGGAGCTGATCCTAAAAAAGAGAAATGTCAACAGTGGAAAGCAAATGAGAGGAAAGGAGCCCAGGTGAGGGGGACCACACAGTTCAAACAAGAGGGAGACACTCACAGACAAGCTGCTTGGCTTGACTATTGCCAATGGAATAAGCAAACAGGAGAGACACCAGTCCATAATCCCTGCCAAATATTTGAAAGATTTCCTTTAGGAGTGGGTACAAAATGAGCAACAGCCAAAACAACAAAACAGCTGGTTGTGGTAAAGAACCATCCATTTGTCTGGGCCATTTGTTGTTTATATGTACTAACTCATCTGAAA
Source organism: Lophiomys imhausi (assembly GCA_907164525.1). NCBI lineage: Eukaryota > Metazoa > Chordata > Mammalia > Rodentia > Muridae > Lophiomys > Lophiomys imhausi. The sequence goes on from CAJQZJ010013043.1 coordinate 1,733,209, forward strand.
CCCACACGAAACAAGGGAGTATATGGTTTCAATGTGAAATGTCCCCCACAGGCTCATGCAGCTAAATATTCAGTCCCCGGGTGCTGGTACTGTTTGGGGGAGGTTGTGGAGTATTGGCAATGTGTGGTCTAGCTGGAGGAAAGGCTACATGGGTGCAGCTTAGGCTTTATAACCCACATCACTTAGATACCTTTACTTCCTGATCCACCCAGACATGAGCAAGCTCCTGCAGCCACACTTCTGTCAACATGATGGGCTGTCTCGAACTGTGAGCCAAAATAAGCCCTTTCCCCCTTAGGCTGTTTCTTACTAGACACTCGGTCATATAGGGAAAGAAAGTAAGTAATGAGGGTAAGTATGAAGATGACCGTCATCGTTTTGGAAAGACAACACCGAAGGCAAATTAAATAAATGCCAAAGGACAAATAGCTGGTAAGCATTTTAAACTGTTCCAACTGGAGCAATGTGGGTGGGCTAGATGTGAAATGACAGTGGGGTTTTTTTGTTTATTGTTGTTGGTTTGGTTTATTATTATTACACAATGAAAAGGCCATTGCATTAGGCTAGGAAGACTCATTTCCTGTACAGGGATGGAACAAAGGTTGTTAACCAGTGTGCATCTTATTAGCCCTTTCCCCAGTCACTGCTCATGTCAGCAAAATATTGCTCACCAATTGAAGAAGTAAAAAAATATATACGTATATGAAGGCCACTCCTGAGAAGACAGAACAGCCAATGAGAAAAGTCTATGTTAACCAGGATGCCAAGAAAAATGTCTCAAATAGAATGTGCAATCTTTAAAAGGTAAGTTGTATGGCGACAGGTACTGTAAGAGGATGCCCATTGAGCCTGGGGATACTGGGTTCAATCCCCAGAAGCTTACCACTATCTAATTTAGACAAGGGATCTTCAAAAGTGTGAGGAAAGACCTTTAGATTGGGTGATCATGCTGAACCACTGAAGTAGTTCCTCCATATAATTGGTGTAACTGGTATTGGACATTTCTGTTTGTTTTATTTTCCATGTTAGGATTCAAAGCCCAGGGTCTCCAGCATCTTTGGTTAGTCCTCTGACCCTGCTAACACTAAACTATCCCACATCTCCAAGAGTTATAGAAAGAGGAGATTTGATCAGACAGAAGAGAATGTGTCCCAGTTCTGTCATCGTTACCACCACCGCCCGCCACCACCGCCCACCGCCACCGCCACCACCACCACCACCAGCATCACCATCAGGCTGGCCTGAAACTCTTTAGATCAAGTCATCCTCCCAAGTAGCTGGGATTGCAGGTGCCACTTCCATGCTGGCAGCCAGCAGAAATCCTCAGAGAGAACCCAGGTCTCCTATTCGATACCGAATGAGACAGGCACCTTCTGGTTCACTGAGTCTTCAAAGTGCACCTTCCATTTTTCAGATACAACCATCTGACAGAATTGAGCACACCCAAAGGTGCTCCTGTCCACCATTTTAACCTTTCATGAACGCCTGCTATGATTTTGAGCTAAAATAACGGCCACTGTCTTGCCATCTTGAACAATGACCTTCAACTGAGATTTCTCAGGAATGCACCCCTAACTGAGTATGCACAGGACTGTACATGCCTCTCAACTGCTTTCCTGTGTAAAACTATTCACAGACTCCCAAGTAAAATCCCTGTGTTTCTTTTGTTGAAAAAGGACATTTCTTGGGGGGAGGGGGACAGATCCTGGGTTCTCCTTACGGACTACAGGTAGTAAATCTTACTGTACTCTTTTATATCTTGACTAAATGTGTTGGTCTTTGCACATTCTAAGATGTGAAGCCACTGTGTGTCTAAACTGCTGCCAACCTTGCTGTCAGCCCAATAATGCTGATTTTGGACTCCTCTATTCCCAGAACTTAGGAAAAACACTTTTCTGTTGCTTTAAGCTACCAAGTTTGTGGTATCTTGCCACCTCAACTATAAGATACTACTACTGGTACACATTACCCCATGCATATTTTTAAAATGTACAGATTCACATATGTAAATATTAGGAGGGCAAAAGCAAAAGACTGAGAGAAGAGTACTGAAGGAAATAGGGCCAGGGACAGAAAGGAAAGGAGAAAGAAAGGAAGGAAGGAAGGAAGGAAGGAAGGAAGGAAGGAAGGAAGGAAGGAA
>CAJQZJ010013043.1:1743355-1760876 GCA_907164525.1 Lophiomys imhausi
TCCTTCAAGGCATTTGGCCCACAGTCTTTCCTCAGGAACACCTCAGACATAGGTCCACCTCAGACATAGGTCCTTTAGGGTAAATTGGCTATTGCACTGCTCTGGTGTTTGAGGCTTTCTTCTCTCTGGAGCCTCAGCTGTCCATAGACCAACTTGGTTCATTTGTATTAGCCACTCAGACTCTCTGCCTCAGTCTTTGAGGCTGGCGAGAGTTTTACTCAGGCCACTGTTTGAACTGGGAGAACCCCTCTAGGCAAAGCTGTGACACAGGGTTTACTCCTTGGCCTTTTGCTGCTTTGCTGAGGCCTTTTCTGCGCACCAGCTTCTTTCTGCCTCAGGGAGAGCTGACCATATTTTTTTCAGCTCTGTTTGAGATCAGCTTTTCAGTCTGCCTGCCTTAACTCCACCAGATGATACAAGATGTCTTGCATCTCAATGTCTCTAGAGTGGGAATTCTGGGCTCCACTCACTTTGTCCTTAAATAGGGTCTCTCCTAGTTTCACCTGGCTTCAGTCTAATCTGGACTCCACCCACTTCATAAGGCTATTAGCAGTTGCAAACAATGCCAAGCAATAAACTTTGTTTTTAGTCCACATGCTGCCATGCCAAGTGTGCCAGGTGGCAGGGTGATCTTCATGCCCCCTTTTAAGAAACTGTATCAGAAGCCCCTAGATATTCACTAAATCTAATTTATGTTAATCTAACTCCCCTTACAGGTCGAGGCAGGTGAACTTTTGTGAATTTGAAGCCAGTCTGGTCTATTTATTGAGTTCCCAACCAGCCAGTGAGACCTTGTTCTTAACAAATAAATAATAATTAAGAAAAATAGTAATATCACAAACAATATGCCTGTCCTTTAAAAAAATCAACTCTAGGGGTTGGAGAGATGTCCTTCGTGGTTAAGAATAAATACTATAGACAGAGGACCCAAGTTAGGTTCCCAACACCCATACTGGGCAACTCACAACCACCTGCAACTCCAATTCCAGGGAAACTTAATCTTCCAGCATCCATACTAATATGTCCAAATCCACACACAGACATACTTATACATATGCTTAAAAATAACACAAGTAAATCTTTAAGAAAAATCAATTCCAAAAGTATAATGATATCAAACAAAATTGTTGCTTTATAATTTCTACTGCATATATGGAAATCTGGGTCCTTGGTTCTACGAAAAATCCTGACTAACATTAGAAAGTTATCTTAGCCCCAAATCAGGCATGGTAGCACAAAGTCTATAATTCCAGCACTCAAGAGGTGGAGGCAGGAGAATTGCCATGAGCTAAAGGCCAGCCTGGTATATATATAACAAATTGTAGGCTAGCTGGGGATACAGAATTAAGACCTTGTCTCAAAATAATAATAATAATAATATTTTTAAGACAAAAGTTTATCTCAGTCTCCAAATCTGCCCATCAACATGAGGGTACACTTAAAGCGTGAATAAAAACACTGAAGGAAACAAGGTATTCCAGAACTACTTTTGTGGTGAACAGAGTAGTAATCCTACAGGACTGCAGCAAGTCTTGAAAGGTGCTCTGAGCACCCTAAGAAGGAAGTCCTAGGTCTACTGTAGCCCTGTGCCTCAGGAATAGACCCCCTGAGTGCCCATCCACCACACCACCACCACCACCCCTTTTAATTTCTCTCCTGTGGTACCTCAGCTGACTCTCCTAGAGCACGTGCAGTCTGCTGATGAGAATAATTTCATCCACACAAAGTGGATTTTCATCCCTAGACACACTCTTCCTTTAGCCACAACTACCCACAGATTAGCCTTTCATTATAAAATAATGCCCTGCTGTCAGACTGCCTCTCTATTTTGGTACATCTTTTTAAAGTAAAAGGCATGCCATTAAAATGCATTTGTTCCATTGAGTCAGATTTTCAGACTCATTATGATGTTCACTGTTGACACAATAGCTCCTTCAGACACACAACAATCTGCCATAAAAGACCCATACTTGGATGGGTGACAAAAGTGTTTTGCAAAAGCTGGCTTCTCAATGCAGTTGCTGTTGGACATACATTACTATCATCCTGGTTAAAGAGTATTTATTCTAGAAAGTGCAGACCATTTAAATAGCAAATTACTTCATGAGCTATTCCTGTAAGTCCAGTTACTTCTGAGATGATGGTGATTTTAGATATTCAACAACACACATGTAGAGGAACCAGCAGAAGACTATAACGTGGATACCCTATCAGGGCATTCCTTGCTCAGTGTTCCTTCCTGTGGCTTAGAGTTACAAAATCAAGCATGCTTATTGTACTCTTATCCTCAATGAGCATGGGGTTGGGGTGGCAGTAGAGATGGTTCAGTGCAATAAAGTTCTTCTGTATAACCATGAAGACCCAAGTCTACTCCCCAGCACCCATGTGAAATCTGGGCATGGTGGTGTAAGCTTGAGAGCCCAGAGCTAAGGAGATAGAGATAGGCAGATTCTAGGCAGTCACTAGACAGTCAGTTTAGATGAATCAGTGACCTCTAGGTTGCAGAGAGAGACCCTGCCTCAAAAAACAATGTGAGTGGTTCCTTGGGAGTGACATCCAAGGTTCACCTATGCCCTACATCTGCATACACTTATACCATCATACACACCTGAGTGCGCACATACATACATACACACATACACACACAGGCATTTAGGTTTACACACACACACAGACATTTAGGTTTTCAAAACATGTTTCAGGAATTCATGTTAGCTTTAAGTGAATGTTTTTCTTGTGTCCCAGCAAGGAAAAAGCTCATGTGCAAACTCTGCAAGGTTCAAAATACTAATGGGTCACTTGTTATAAAATAAGACTTAAAATAAAAATGCGATCTCCTCCTCAGAAGTGTCAAAATGAACAGCTAAAATAGAAGGATGACATATCTTCACGGAGTGAGGTCATTCTTTACTCTTAAACACACTTGAGAGAATTGAGATTCAATGCCAATATCCAAGGCTAAACTGAGCCTACACCAGGTAAACAGAAAGAGAAGGAAACACCAAAAAGTATTCCAAACTTTCACTCCTGTAACAGTTCACTAGCTGTGATGTCTTTTGTTCTTACTTTAATTTTATTTTTTGTAGTACTAGGTATGGAACACAGGCTGTCACATACCCCAGCCTGTATCATGTAAACCCATGTGTGTTTGGGAGACTCACTCATGCATGGAGCACACACACACATTACGAGGTTCAAATATTTTGAACTCCTCATATATATTTAGAAATACGAAACAAGAAAGAATCTTAGAGAAAAAGTCCCAGGGAAGTCATGTCTCCAAAATCACATAGCCAATTAATGAATGACAAAAAAGCAGACAGAATTTCTGTTTTGGATTCCCAAAGTCAAAGATCTTCCACTTTATATATGATCCTGTTCCATCTTACAAAGCCATGTGGACCAACAGGTTATCAGAAACACTCTTAAAAAAGAAGAACCAGCAGTAGAGTATAGGGGGAGTAATATGCTCAAAGTTTACATACTTGCATGAAAATGGTAGTAAGTGACCCAGTACAAAAGACAGGCAGAATGAGAAAAGACAGGAAAGGAAGAAAACAAGAAGAGAGAGAGGAGGACAAGGGTAGGGGAGATGGCACCATGTGTAAAGCCATTGTCATGTAAGAATGAGACCTTACCAAGCACTCAAGAAAGTGGAAACAAGAGGATCCCTGGTAAGCTTGATGGGTAAGTCCCAGATCTCAGAGACCTATCTCACAAAAAAAGTAGCCAGCTCTTGATAAATGTCAGCCAAGGTTGACCACTGACCTCCGTACACATGTGCACCTGCACACACACACACATTCATATGAATGTAAACAAAGACATACCATGTACACATGAAGAAGAAAAAAAGGAACAGAAAAGTAAAAGTCACAAGGGCAGCACATACGCTCTGTGCCTACTACTTAGATCAGTTTTTAAATCAAGCCCAAAACCTGGTATACAGATATAACTCAACAAAGATGTTACTTGTTGGAGATCCCATTTTCAGTATTATCACCAAGTATAAAATACCTAGGAATTAGTAAAACGAGGCAAGGCCCTTATGACATCATTTTACATTTCTGGAAAACATAAACAGTCATCACTGAAGGATGACACTTTGTCATTTGGTAGAATGAATGGATGATGGGAAATACCAAGTCTCTCAATCTAATGTCCTATTGTGCTCAATGTTTGAGCAGGAGAAAATTCTACTGACCACCATTGTTGCAACTAATGATGGCAGGAAAACATCTGGACGTCTGATGAAGGGAGGCCAAGGCATTGGGAAAAAAAATGTTTTTCTTTAATTGTACTGAGGGAGACCAGGTGTGATGGCACAGGTCTTTGTAATCCCAGCACTTGAGAGGCAGGGGCATACAGATATCTGTGGTTTTGAGGCTAACTTGGTCTATATAGTTAGCTCCAAGACAGCCAGAGCAACATAGTGAGACCCTATCTCAAAAGTCATAAATAAATAAATAAGCTGTGGTGAGGGGGCTGGAGAATGGCACAGCACTGAAGAGCATGGACCGCTCTTTCAGAGGATCAGAGTTTGATCCACAGCATTCACACTGGTTGGCTCACACCTACGATAACTCCAGCTCCAGAGGGGTCTGAAGCCTTCTTCTGGCCTCTGTGGGTACCCCCACACACACACACACACACAGATACATACATATACACATAATTAAAATCTAAAATGAGAGCCAGGCATAATGATGCACACCTTTAATCCCAGTGCTCGGGAGGCAGAGGCAGGCAGATCTCTGTGAGTTCAAGGCCAGCCTGGTCTACAAAGTGAGTTCCAAGACAGCCAGAGCTGTTACACAGAGGAATCCTGTCTTGAAAAACAAAACAAAAATGGAAAATCTAAAATGAAATGATGGGGTAGTGTTAAGCATTCTAAATGTTAATTGGTCCTGTTTGCTGTCTGTTACTTACATTGACTCTGATTGGTTAAATAAAATGCTGAGGCCTGAGACTGGGCAAAGATAGAGAAAGGTGGGACTTCCTGAGAGTAGAACAGGAAGCCTGCATTTTAGACAGAGGATTAATGCATTCCAACCAGCAGCAGGAAAAAAGAGGAAGCACACCATGGGTTAGAAAAAGGAACCTCATTCCACATGGCCAGGAACATCGGCATATTGTGGAGAATGGCAGTCCAAGGGGACGTATGTATATATGGGGTCATATTTGGGTAATAGAATTAAGAGCTAGCTTAGATGGGCCAGGATTGCACAACTCAGGCCAAGGTTTGCTAAAATCCAAGTGGTGTCTGTGTGCTCTCTTATAATGGTGGGTTAAGGATTAGCCACCAAACCAATTAAATATAATATAAATACTGGTAAATAATTTAATTATTTCTACAAATGGCACCCAACATAATTTAATTAGCCATACTTTTTTTTTACAATGAAATTTGAAAAAACTGATATATAGGGACACTCCACTCCAGAGGAGTGGGATGGAAGGGATAGGGGGTACAGGGTGGATGGCAGGACTGGGAGGGGTGGAAAGAGGGCACTGTGATGGAGATGTAACCTGAAGTAATAAATAAACATTAAAAAATGTACTGATATTACATATTAAAGCAATCTATCAGCCAGGCATGGTGACAAATGACTATAATCTCACATTGCTTATATGCATTATATGTATGCTTATAATACTTGGGAACTGAGGCAGCCTGGTCTACATAGTGAATGACAGTCAGCCTGGGCTATATAAGAACCAGTGTCAAGAAAAATATCAATTTTCAAAGTTTAGATGATGGTTTATACTAGCATGAAATTAGGTTGCAGGGCACTGAAAGAAAGAATATAAGAAGACCATACATATATAAATAATCTTAATAGGCCTCCCAGTGTGGCTCAGCAAGTAAAGGGATGTGCTGCCATGCCTGATGACCTGGGTTTGATTCCCAAGACCTACAATGAAAGGAGAGATCCAACTCCTGTCCTCTGACCCCCACACATGCATCAAAGCACATGTGATTCACCTAGTAATAATAAGATAATTTACATTTTTAAAATATTTTAAAGATGATTTTAATAGTGAAGAGGAAGGAACTCAAATCAGATGAGGAAGAACTGTTGTATTTCTGGGATAATTGGTCCCTATTCCATGCTGCATATTAAAATGAGATCCATGTAAATTAGAGTCAAATTAAAGGAAATGAAAAAATAGGAAGGACAAGCAGACACAGTGACTCTGAAATGGAAAAAGGCTTTATAACAGTAGAGAGAATCCACAAACAGATCAGTCACTCTAAATGTAAGAAAATAGAATAGATCTCCTTATTAGCCATTTCCAAACACTGAACTTAAAAAACACATGGATACACTGTTTGACATGGTACATAACAGGACACTTTCTAGACAGAGACTGCTTATAACTGAGAAAAACAAGCACACAACATACAAGAATATGTCTATAAACTTGATGAGTAGAAAAATCCTCAGTTTCTAGGTAGTCAAAATGCCAATGAAAACAAATTAGTTTTCGGTTCTCATTGACAAACTGGATGAAAAACTTTACATGCAAATTGGTGGGGACCTGGGACAAACATGCATATTCACATCCACAAGAGGACATGTTGATGCTGACCTTCCAGAGGCCTATAAAATTACTATAAAAACATGATTATGACCCAGCAACTCCACTGCCTGTATGTAGCCCGAAGAAATAATAAAGAGTGTACAAAAGCTATATTTATAAGGATATTCATTGCAGCATCATTTACATAGTAAAGGAAAGTGTAAACAACTCAGTGTCTGACAGCAGGGAATTGACTCCATCTTGCCCCAGATGTGTATATGTCTATACGACTAAGTACTAAACAATCATTAAATTTTACTTCTAAAGAATTCTCAGTGCCCTGGGGAAATGGCCACAGTGGACTGTTAAGAAGAGAACTCATTAATTTATAATTACAATTTTATTAACTAAGTATATATCCGTGCTGAGGTGGATACTCCAAAATACCAGCTTTCTCCAGTGATGGGATATTGGTAACATTAACTGGCCTTTGTTGACTTTCTCCTACATAGCCAAAATTTTCAACTTTCATGTGTTAATTTTTTTCTTAAAAAAAAAATTCATCTCTGTAATAGGCATTAAACAGGTATTATGAATGCTTCTCCTGGGGATTGAATCTAAGACCCCATACAAGCCAGCAAACATGTTACCCCTGAGCTACAACTCCAGAGACAAAAATTAAAGTTTCAATATACTAATACATTAAATTGTGACCCAGTAATAAGATGTCAACTGAAATGTACTAAGGGCTTGGGGGATGAAGATGAGAGGTCAGATACAATATGGTCTTTTTTTGTGTGCCTAAAATCTGCCAAAATTCAAGTGTGTATGTTCTATATGTAATTGTGTTCCCACACCCGTGTGTGTGTGTGTGTGTGTGTGTGTGTGTGTGTGTGTGTGTGTGCGCGCGCGCGCGCACATAATTCCTCAGTCACTATCCACTCTATTTCTTGAGACAGTCTCTCACTGAAACAGAGCACACTGATTTGGCTGGACGATCTTCAGGGATCTATCTACCTGTCTCTGCTTCCCCAGAGCTGGCGTTACAAATCACTGCCATCTGCCCAGCCTTATACCCAGGACAAAGGATCTGAACTGGGCTATCATCCCAGTCCTGGAGAATTGTTTAAAATGGGAAAGTGTCAATGATAACTAGAAAGGAAAGTAAATGAATTCCCATTATCAGTCAGCGTCCACACTGACCACCTCAGGAACATGACCCAGACATCCATTCATAAATATTTCAGCAACCAACTCTTACAAAGAAAGACTCTTTGTCATCACTGTTACTGTTTAGACATTATCAAAATAGCAACATCATATAATAAACATTTAAAAAAGAATAACTCCTAATAACCCCTAATACCATCAAATACCCATTACTGTTCCTATTATCCAAACTGTATCATAAATTTTTGCTTTTAGTTATACACCCAAATTGGAACTAAAATAAGACATATATTTATGAACATCTTTTTTTTTTTTTTTTTTTTGGTTTTTTTGAGACAGGGTTTCTCTGTGTAGCCCTGGCTGTCCTGGACTCACTTTGTAGACCAGGCTGGCCTCGAACTCACAAAGATCCGCCTGCCTCTGCCTCCCAAGTGCTGGGATTAAAGGCGTGCGCCACCACCGCCCGGCTAACATCTTTTTTTTTTAACCTATAGGTTCTCCTCTCTTCCTTCCCCTCCTTAAATATTTTTGCTATATCAGTCTGAGTTGCTTGTGTTCAACTTTGCAGGGTCTGTGTTTTTCTCGAAGCTTCTCTCGGATGTAGGAAGCATATTTCTTTTGCAACCCATCTCCTGAATATGCTCACCAGGTTTATAGGTTTAGTTTGATTCAGATTTGATTGCTTGCTTGCTTGCTTTGTCTTATTTTTCTCTGCTTACCAAGTTCTGGTATTGTGTACTTCCATGAATCTTTTCTGGTTAGCTGTCCCTTTGAAAACTTAATTCTACTGATAACTAAAGAACTGTTCATTAAAGACTACAAAAAGATACCCTACCCTTCCATGGCTCCTTGCCACACACATCCAGTAGACTGGCTTCCATAGAGAAGTTTCTCTTGCACTTTTAGGTTACTCTGACATACAAGCTGTATGGAGCAATGAGGGTAAATATGGCTTGTTTGTGGGGGTTTTTCCCACTTTGTTCACATTTGCAATCTAAGGGCCTCGTTCCCAGTATGAAGGTAACCCTTACAAAGTGCACACCTGCCCCTCATCTTCCTCTCACTGTCCAGGCAGCCTCTAGAAGGCAGACTGTGGCTTCTAAGGTGAGGCACTCCTTCAGTGTAGACTTGGAAGGACAAGACTCCAGGATGGGGAAGTAGCTCCTTGGTTCAGTGCCTGCTTAGCATGGGCAAGTCTGATCATGGTGCTGCAAAAAATAGCTGTAATAATCATATGACTCTGGCCTGTCTTCCAGATAGATCTTTCTAGAAACCTCAGGGATCTGGTACACCATGCTCTCTCCTGCCACAGAACACTCCCAAGGCCATTTCCCCAGCCAGGAAAGTGCTCTTGCCTTTCTCAACTCCTAGTCAGCTACTAGTCAACCTGCGGATCACATCCTACACTCCTTTCTTTGGGAGACTTTCTCAGTCCCCAAAGTTGGAGAGTCACCCTTATATGCCTCATGCTCCCATGCTTCAAAGCACGCACCACAATTTGTCACTAAACACATCTGTGACTGTATTGGGGTCCTAAACCCCCTTACTCACAAAGTGGAAGCCTGCTGGAACAGTTGGTTGCCAGGTCTGTTCCGGCACAATGACTCAGATCCAGAACCTAGCTCTGTGCCAGGCACATCACAGCTTCCTGGTATGCGATTACATACTGAGACAGAGAGTGAATGGGTACCTCTATATTTGGTTGCTAACGTTATTTGTTTAGTGTCTTTCATCCAAGGGGTGTTTACTGACCAGAACAGTGGACGTGTCCAGCAACATGCTAGAGATACTGGGGATTTTGAGCTAATGATAATCTAATGAAGCAGGTGGAAAAGTAAACAGATAGTGCCAAGACTGTTTATAGCCCCGTCACCCAGGGAAAGCAGATGGTGGCCTGAGCCTGTGTCCACAGGCTCATCTGAGTTAGAGCAGAAGGCCCTCCTTGGTAAGAGGCAGTGGAAGTGGGTCTTTCCAATGGAGCTGGGCAGAGGGACTGTCTTTTTCAAAAGACAATCATTTCAGCCAGACCTGGTGGTGTACCCTGTCATCCCAGCTACTGTGGAGGCTCAGCCAGGAAGACTACAAATTCAAGATATCCATGGGCTACAGAGTGAATTTGAGACCACCTGAACAGACCCTCACCCATAAGCAAAATGGAAAAAGAGTTGCGGTTTCTCTCCATGATTCCTGTTTAGCTTATGCAAAGCCCTGAGTTCAATCTCCAGGGATTGGAGGAGAAGATAGTCCATTCCACTCAAGACAAATTTTTCTTACGGTTCTTTATTTCATTTGGGGTTTGGGTTTTTTGTTGTTGTTGTTGTTGTTGGTTTTGGATTAGGGGAGGCCGCGGGGGTTGGCTTGGTTTGGGAATTTTTGTTTGTTTGTTTGTTTTTGAGGCAGGGTTTCTCTGTTTTCCCTGGCTATTCTAGGCTTGCTTTGAGGACCAGGCTGGCCTCAATCTTGAACTCTCAGAGATCTGCCTGCCTATGCCTTGGGATTTTTGAGAGAGTCCCTCCACATAGCCTTGGATGTCCTGAAACTGGCTATGTACACAAGGCTGGCCTCAAACTCACTATAGTTTAAGGAATAAAGCTTTGCGCCCCAAATATGGCTTGATAAAGCTGCCAATGACAAGTCTCAGACCATGAATTTATAAATCACACTTAAGATATTGAGATAAAGGGAAAGGCGACAATAGATTCACAATCAGCTCAGGTTCTTTGTCATGGATCCAACTGACTGGAGGTCAAAAATACCTCAGGAAAGCCGGGAGTGGTGGCACAGACCTTTAACCCCAGCACTCATAAGGCAGAGGCAGGCAGATCTCTATAAGTTTAAGGTCCGAGCCGGGCGGTGGTGGCGCACGCCTTTAATCCCAGCACTTGGGAGGCAGAGGCAGGCGGATCTTTGCGAGTTCGAGGCCAGCCTGGTCTACAAAGCGAGTCCAGGACAGCCAGAGCTGTTAAACAGAGAAACCCTGTCTCGAAAACGCCCCCAAAAAAAAAACCACTTCAGGAAAAAAAAATAGGGATATGAAACATGCATTGACTCTTTCTTGTCATCATTCTCTAAATGCTACAGTGATACCGTCACTTAAATAAATAGTTTTATACTGTATTACACATAACTTATGGAGAGATGATTGTGTACAGCAGTGATACCCAACCGGATTGTGATCCCTTTGGGGGTCACATATCAGATATACTACATATAATATATTTACATTATGACTCATAACAGTAGCAAAAACACAGTTCTGAAGGAGCAAAAAATAACTTTATGGTTGGGGGCCATCACAACATGAGGAACTGAATTAAAGTGTCGCAGCAGTAGGAAGGTTGAGAACCACTGCCCTAGGGTCTGTACAAACATTACACCATTTCATACAAGGGCCCTGAGAACTCCTAGGGTTCGGTATCTATGACCCGTGCTTTCAGAAGGCTACAGAGAACATTTACCACACCCTACTTCATTGAGAGATTTAGAACAAATACAACTGCTCAGTCTCAATCACCTGAAGCAACAGCATAAGCTACTGTGTAGAACCAGTTAATTCAACAGTGCGAGTATTCTTCTTGCATAAATTTAACTACAAAACTGGAAATAAATTGAGTTCTCCAATCTGTTTTTCTAGGACACTTCAGTTTTGTGTTGGTTATTTTCTTGTTGCTGTGACCAATTGTGACAAGAAGCAACTTAAGCAGCTGGTGAGAGGCAGAGGAAATGGGATCCCCAAAGCAAGCTAGCTAGCTATACTAGCCAACAATAATACTCTGAGTTCCGATGAGAGACGCTGCCTTAGTATGTCAGGTAGAGGACAAAGGAAAAGAAGATACCCACTGTCAACCTTTCACCTCCACATGCATGCACACACATGGATGTTCACCTGCCTACAAACAAGTGCATACACACATGCACACGCACATACACAGATGAAGAAGAAGAAGCCGTTTAAAGGAGAAAGAATTCATCCTGGTTCATGGTTTTAGGGGACACAGTTTATCATGTCAGGAAGGCACCGCAACAGGTGGCTCCATGGCCACAGCTCACACATCTGTGGATCAGGAAACAGACAGCCCTACTAGGAAGCAAGACCAGATTACAAACCATAAGGCCTATTCCCCAGTGACCCACTCTTCCATCTATACACCACCTCCTAGAAGTTCCACAACCTTGAGAAACAGCACCACCAGATGGGACCCATGCATGGGTATATTTTATTCACACTTCCGTGCCTACTTTTTAATCTCACTCTCTAGCAAAAATTAATAACTCTATGACCAGGGAATAAATGAATGAGTGATCTGGGGTTCACAAGTCTTTAACATTGTGTAAAAGTAAACAAATGTTTGACAACAGATTAATGACCCAACCTTGGACTCATCTGAGTGACAGGGAATCCATCACTAAGCACAAACCAAGACTATGTGATATGAAAAACAGCTCTCGCTCTAGCCTGATGTTTCAAAAGAGGAATCTACTCATTGTTTATATGATTGAGATTTAGAAGAACTGAGAGACATCAAGAAAACCTTCACAGGCATGTGACTGTCTTAAACACTCATCTATGGCAATGTTAAAGTACAAGTATCCGACAGAGTAACACACACCTATAATCCCATCACGTGAGGTCCTGTGGAGCATTGGTGGGAAGATTGCTTAAAGTTTTAGGCTAGCCTTGGGTAAAGTGAGAACAACCAAGTAACGAGACTCAAATGCACCTGTCTACATGGAAACACAAAGAGAGTGGCTAAAACTTAAAAATTAATGGTACCGAGTATGAGCAAAGATGTGGTAACACATGGAGCTGCCATAGAGACTGGGGGAAGTGTAAATTGGTACAAGCACTTTTGGAAAACTATTTGGCAGCATCTACTGAAGTTTAATATATGCTCTGTGTCCCAGCAACTCCATCCCATAATAGGAATGCACACATATGTTCAATAAGACACATTTCCCAAGGATATTATATAGTGTATCAAATCATCACACCACATGCCCTGAAAGTACACAATCTTTGCCAAACAAATATTTTTTTAAATTTAAAAGAAGAATGTTCTTAGCAATATTCTCCTAACAACAGCTAGAAACAACCCCAATGCCCTCCAAGAATAGAAGGGAGGAACTCAATGTGACATGTTCAAGAAAGGGAATGTCACAGAGCAAGGAGATACCACTGCCATATGTCTGAGTCTCACAAACAGAAAGCTGAGGAGAGCTCAGATGCAACGGAGGACAGTGAGCCTTTACATGGATGTAACTAGATAGCATGAAATTCTCTCCACAGCATCTGCCCTACAGGAATTATATAACTGAGCTGGCAGAAAGGGAGAATCAACACTCTCCATCTAAAGAGTCCATTTTGTGACAAGTCATTGAAAATGCATTTACAACTGTGCACTCTTTATGTATTTTATACCTAGTAAAAACGGTTATAAAAATATATTCAAGAGATGATATTCTGTTATCTTCCTTGTACAAGTTGTGAAACTCAAAAGGTAAATTGACACACAATATACATTAAAGGACTAAGGAGATAGCTCAGTGAGTAAAGCCCTTGCCATCCAAACCTGACAATGTAAGTTCCGATCCAGCACCCACATAAAGGCCCGACACAGGAGCACCAGGAGCAGGAGTGTCTTTAATTACTTGCACTCACACAGGAAACAGGAAGTTCAGGGGCCAGCTAGCTGGGCATACACAGTGGTAAGACACTGTCTAAAACAAAGCAAGGACCAGAATCCAAAGTTGTCCTCTGACTGCTACACACACACACACCGTGGCACACATGTGCACACACACATCATATACAAGTTAGTTAATCAATTAGCTAAAATACAAAACACTGAGAACTTTTGCTTTGTTGGATGCTTTTAAAAGAACAGTTGGGGGCTGGAGAGATAGCTCAGAGGTTAAGAGCACTGACTGTTTTTCCAAAGGACCAGGGTGCAAATCCCAGCACCCTCATGGCAGTTCACAGTTGTCTGTAATGGCTGGGCATGGTGGCGCATGCCTTTAATCCCAGCACTCGGGAAGCAGAGGCAGGTGGATCTCTGTGAGTGCAAGGCCAGCCTGGTCTACAGAGTGAGTTGCAGGACAGCCAGCACTGTCACAACAGAGAAACCCTGTCTCGAAAAACCAAAAAAGAAAAAAGGAAAAAGAGAACAGTTGGAAGAAAATAGTAAGAGATTGAGTTAGTTTTGAGGCAAGGGTACCACCATCTGTCATGATCTGAACTATATCCCACAATATTTAGTTGCCAGAAGAGGAGTTTAGCTCAGTAATGGAGTACTTACCTAGCATGTAAGAGGCCCCAGGTTCAATTCCAACACTACAAAAAATAAAAATAGCCGGGTGGTGGTGGCGCACGCCTTTAATCCCAGCACTTGGGAGGCAGAGGCAGGCGGATCTTTGTGAGTTCGAGGCCAGCCTGGTCTACAAAGCGAGTCCAGGACAGCCAGACATATTCAGAGAAACCCTGTCTCGAAAAACCAAAAAAAAAAAAAAATAATAATAATAAAAATAAAAATAAAGAATTCCTACGCTGAAGTTTAGCTCCCCATACCTTAGACTACAACTCAATTAGAAAACTGGTTGAGGGGGTTATTTATTTTAAAAAGGGTCATGAGCATGGACCATGATCCAAAATAGTAGATAAAATTGTGAGAAAAATGGAATTTGGACATCATCTCATATAAAGGAAAGGAATGGGGAGGCAGAGGCCAGCCATCTGCTACGCAAGGAGAGACATGACAGAGAGAATCTTACTCTCATACATCAGAAGAAATCTTGGACTTCAGCCACCAGAAGTATGAGAAAGGACTCTGTCGTTAGGACACCTGATCTATGGCTCTCTGCTGTGCAGCCATCCCTCCCAGCCATACTGTTTGTTTGCAAGTGTCCTGATTCCTCTACACATGTTCTCAGAGCATTGGCTCCTCAATGGCTCCCTGAATCTACCAGATTTAGGTCTTGCGGGAGTGGATATAGCTCAGTTGGAATGTGTTTGCCTACCATGTACAAAGCCCTGGGTTCAAGCCTCAGTACTGGGGGCAGAACACATCATACTGGAAATACATATTAGGAGCGGGGTTTTAGCTCAGTGGTGGAGAGCTTGCTTCGTCACTAGAGTCATGGTTTGTCCCTCAACACCACATAATACACAGGGCTCTCCCTGAACTTCCAGACTTCGGCTGCCTGTTTCCTGTAGGAAGGTATCTACTAACGTCCATTGCTCTGCTACCTCTTCTGTTTTGTTTTTGTTTGATGTTGAATTGGGGCTTTTGGGAGAAGGGGTAGGAGTACTCGAGCAGCTCATTTATATACCCACCACTGTTTAAGATCTACCTTTGCTTCATTCTCTCTTTCAGCCAGAAATCAAAGAAAGGGCTCAGGTTTTGTTAGAACAATTATGTGTGGCAAGTATCTTTGATAAAAACACAAAGAACAGCCTCTTTTCAGAAGCTGAATGGACAAAGAATTGCCTTCCATCAAAAAAGAGAGAGAGAAAATTAGAGGGGAGAGGTGCCACAAAGATGGGGGGCACACTAGAATATCAAGTAATTCAAGAGGTCCTCAGCATACCTTCAGTGTCATCTACCCCTACCTACCTACAGACTTGCCCCACTATGATTTCCTGAGTCTACTGCGACAGAAAATGCAGTACATGCTTCCAAAACACACACCCGCCTATGCATCATACAGAATTAATTCACTGCAGCAGATCCTACAGAAATAATTTACAATAATTTGTCAGAATTAACCTTTTGGTAAAACATAAATTTGTCTAAATCTAAAGCACTTGAAAGAGGTACAAGGGTCCACTGGTATTATCCAAATGCTGCATCAGCAAGTTGACAGAAGCAAAAAAAAAAAAAAAAAAAAAGACCAGTGCTGAACACAGCGACTGCCCTGTTTGCTTCATCTCCAGCCTTCAGCACCATAAAGCAGAAGATGCCATTTCAGCACAGGCAGGTGGTGATTCCCAGGCAAGTACCCCTTCCATGGTTAGTCCTAGAAATGTCAAACCCTGTAATTAATGAGGGACCCTCACAAGTCTGCACATTCAGTTCTACAGTGACAAATGAGAAGTCTCAGCCCAGCCTTTTCAAATGTTCCCAGGCTTATAATTCTTAATATTCAGTAGCCACCATCTGCAGAACGACAGGACTTCAGCCAGTTTAGACACAGTCCCTGACAGCACAGAAGAATCCCAGTCACCAATGGGAGATTTCTGTGTTGAAAGCAGCTACCGTACACTCAATTTCCTCCAAGCATTGGCCAAGAGCCTGCACCCTTATTGTTCTTTCCTGAAAGAAAAGAATCTGGGTAAAAAATCAGCATTTTACTCTGGATATTTCAATAGTCATCACTATCTAAGATCTTTTTTTTTCCAGGTTTTTTGAGACAGGGTTTCTCTGTGTAACAGCCCTGACTGTCCTGGATCTCACTCTGTAGTCCAGGCTGGCCTTGAACTCACAGAGATCCACCTCCACCTCCCAAGTGCTGGGATTAAAGGCATACACTACCATGCCTGGCCTAAGATCTTTCTTAAAATTAGGTTTTTATGACCAAATATTAAACAAAATTAACCTAACCAAGGCCTAGTGAGTTGGCTTACTCGTAAAGGCATTTTGCTGAATTAAATTCTCAGGCCCACATGGTAGAAGGAGAGAACTTCTTCAAAATTGCCCTCTAATGTCTATATACAAGATCACACACAAGCACATGTACATATCTATTCTCCCACACATAAACATAATTAATAAGTATAATTTTGAATAATTTTTAATAAGGGTAAAAAGGTAGGCATGATGGCACACATCTTTAATCCCAATACTGGGAAAGGAGAGGCAGGTAGATCTCCTATGAGTTCAAGGTCAGCCTTGTCTTCATAGGAAGCCCAGATCATCCAGCAATACATTAAGAGATGTGGTCTCAGAAGAAAGATAATAATTTATTGAAAAGTAAAAAAATAATTAAATCTGGGATTTTAAAAAAAATCCCAGCATTTCCATGTGCCCAGGAAAACCGGAAAATCTATAGAGTTTTCATAATTTTATTATATTAAATGGCAATTACAAAAAACTTTAACATGGATGAGCATACCTAATATTTATAGAATACTCAATATCTTTTGTTGTTGTTGTTTGGGAGGGGGATTGTTTGCTTTTTTTGTTTTGGTTTGGTTTTAGTTTTTTTGAGACAGGGTTCTCTGTGTAGCCCTGGCTGTCCTTGAACTCACTCTGTAAACCCAGGTGCAGGGAGTAGAGGCAAGTGAATATTCAACAATTGTAAGAAAAATGCTAAAAATACAGATACCTGGTCAATCCATGACAAAACTGTAAAAATATAGTTAAATCAAGTCTTTGAGAGACAAATCAGTCTGATTATTTTGTAACATTCTATAACACTGACTTGATACCACCTCTAATCAGAAAGGCAAGCCTATGGATTCCATTTGCCATGACTGCAGCCATCTTGAATCATAACCACCATGACTGCCCCTGAGCTTCTCTGGCAAACCAGGTGTAAGGGCACACAGTTCAGAAGACTCATCTCTAGCCCTGTAACTCACTACTACGCAAGTCACTCAGCTTCCACAGGAAGAGCTACACTTGCCTCTGACACAAGCCATGACTTCTGGGATGAACTACCTCAGAGTGTCAAGCAATGTTGACATCTACTGAATCCTTTGACAGCTCATAGGCTAGCTATGAGCGAGGCTCGTAGGTGAAGAGCTTAAGAGCCAGGTGAAGAGCCTGTGAATACGGGTGGAGAACCGGCCCTTCCTTCATTTCTTTTTTTTTTTTTTTTTTTTTTTTTT
>CAJQZJ010013043.1:1760976-1778519 GCA_907164525.1 Lophiomys imhausi
TGTGTGTGTGTGTGTGTGTGTGTGTGTGTGTGTGTGTGTGTGTTGAATGATATACCAATGGGGAAACAGAGAGAGAGAGAGAGAGAGAGTAAGCCAGATGTTACTTGGGTGTTACTCTTCTGGAATACCCCATCTTGTTTTTTGTTTTTGTTTTTTTTTTGTTTGTTTGTTTTGTTTTTTTGTTTTTTCGAGACAGGGTTTCTCTGTTTAACAGCTCTGGCTGTCCTGGACTCGCTTTGTAGACCAGGCTGGCCTCGAACTCACAAAGATCCGCCTGCCTCTGCCTCCCAAGTGCTGGGATTAAAGGCGTGCGCCACCACCGCCCGGCCCTTCCTTCATTTCTAGAAAGACACTTGAAAATCTATGTTAAATGTATCTGTCCACCACAGGTGGGAGCTTTTAATGGAACTTTAAAGGACAAGTAAATGGAGCTTGATGGCCCAATAGGCTAATGGCCAGGTCTCTGTACTCACAGTTGTAATTAATAATGGACTATATTAATTTATCAAATAAATGAAGCCTCATTCCATCATGAAGTACAAAACAAGAATCTTAAACTATGACCAGAAACAAGAAAACAAAAATAAAACCCTTCTGAAGAAAGTAAGATAGAATTACTAAGTACTCATGAAGGAAGGAAACAGACCCAGGATTTTCAAGAAACCCAGGAAGAAGGATCATTTTATATGGAATTTCCTAGTTCACAGGGAGTCCATAGACTGACCTCCCGAGTGCTTCAGTGAAAGATCCTTAGCAATTACAAAATGATTAGTGAAGTTCTACTCAAAGGGGGACCGTTACTGTATTTCCTGCCACTGTCATACCAAAGCTGAAGAAAAAAATAGAGTCACTAGCACAAGTGGGACAGAAGGCCGATGCCTCTGAGGCCTGTTTGGTGTGTTTCTTTAGAGACAGAGACTTACTATGTCTACCAGGATGACCTTGAACTCTCAGAGAACCACCTACTTCTGCTCCCCAAATATAGGGATTGAAGGTATGCACCACCAAGCCCAGCTTGTTTGTTTGGTTTTTGTCTGTTTTCATTGTTTTTTTTTAACAAATAAATAAATGCCAGCTACATACACAGACATAGGAAAGCATAATTTTTTTTAGGTTCAAGTCATCCACTTTTCCTGATTTTACTCCCCACAAATGAACTATCCTTTTTTTTTCCAGAACTGAGCATTGTACACTCTCTTATTCTCTGCACCTCCACAAGTTATGAGTCTCTGTGTTAATCACTATTCCTGCAAATAGAAGTTTCGCTGATGGTTAAGAGATACATTAACCTATAACAGTAAGTCATTAGGAGTTGGTTTAATCTATGATCTGGTAGAAGAGTAATAATAAGTAGTAGGTTCTCCCCTAAGGTCCATGACCTGTCTAATCACAGGTTCTTCTTACCCAACAATAGTACCTGTAATGGGTTGTATCTTGTGGAGTAGGACTTAAATCCAATCAGAAAATGATTGGTTACTCCCTTGATGTTCATGTCACTATTGCACAAGCAAACATCTCTTGCCATTGCAGGCATTGACGTAGTTGGTAGGGTTCACAGTTAGGTATGATTGGTATTATTTTTCTCTTTTGGTAGTGAGCATAGTACCTTCTAGCACTGTAAAACTTAGTCAGCAGAAATGAGGCTTCCAGGTCAAATCTTGGCTTGTTATTTCCATGTTCTGACTCAAATATGTGGTATCTTCAGTAACAGGGTCTTAATGCCAAGTTTTGGAGGGTAACTAATAGCATTGGCAATTGCCTACAATGTTGAGTGGGGAACTATAGGACCTCACTGGCCAACAACTCCAAAATAAGTAACCCATTCCTGGTAATGTGTTATCTGTTAGCCTGTGGGTCCAGTAAGAGTACTGGTACCTCTTTATAGGTTAACTCCGGGCTGGAGAGATGGCTCAGCCGTTAAAGGCTAGGCTCACAACCAAATATATAGGTTAACTCCATATTAACTATTCCATTTTAAGGAAGATACTACAGTAGTGAGTTTCCATATGACTTTTTCCAAATGCCTTTAGTGTTATTTATCCCTCTCTGTACTTCCTCCTCTACCCTGCCCTCCCATCTCCTATCCCCAAACAAGACCCCTTCCTCCCAAGTCTCAGGGATCATTACAGAAGAGGATCAAATTTTGGAGGGTAGATGGGAAGATGGGAAGACTGTAAGAGCCAGGGGCAATGAATGACTACAAGGAAACGGTATCTTGTACACAGTAATATAGTTGCACATACAAACATACAGTGATTGTGACAACACATACAGGACCTGTGCAAGCCCAAGCCATATCAAATCCCAGCAAAAATTTGGTCATAAAGTCCCATCTCTAGGTCTCTAGTCTTGGAACTATTGGAAGGTGATAGATGTTGGGAGAAGGAGAATCAGCTTTCTTTAAAAGTGTACACCCTGGTAAATTAACCACACTCCCATGAAGGCCACACAATCAGGAATATATGGGCAGCAAAAATTAGACTGAGTGGGTGTAACAATTTTTTTTTCTTTTTCTTTTTAAAGAAGACATAGCTGGTAGCATACGGCCTTTAATCCAACCATTTGGGAGGCAGAAGCAGGTGGAGCTACATGAATTTAAGGCCAGCCTGGTCTATAAAGTGAGTTCCAGGACAGCCAGGCTACAGAAAAACCCTGTCTTGAAAAAGGGAAAAAAAAAAAAAAAAAAAAGAGGATATACAAATTTGAGTGAGTAGGAAGGTGAGGGTGTATCTGGGAGATGATAGAGGAGTCGATAGATATAATCAGAATACATGAAATTCTTAAAGAACTAATAAAAGAAATTTGCTTGAAACTACTTTTCTTTTGAACTAAGTGTGTGTCTGTCTGTCTGAGTGTGTGTGTGTGTGTGTGTGTGTGTGTGTGTGTGTGTGTGTGTATGCAGATGCCCCAGGAGGCTATAAGCAGTTGTGAGCCACTTGGCATAGGTGCTGGGACCTTTGCAAGATCAATGTATACTCTTCACCGGTTAGCCCCTAGGCCACTA
The DNA here is from genome assembly GCA_907164525.1 of Lophiomys imhausi. Lineage (NCBI taxonomy): Eukaryota > Metazoa > Chordata > Mammalia > Rodentia > Muridae > Lophiomys > Lophiomys imhausi. Next base: position 1,763,981 of record CAJQZJ010013043.1, read on the forward strand.
AGTCATCTCTCCAGCCCTGACATCATCAGCCTTAAGAATAAGTAACAGTAACACTTTAAAGGGAGGCTGAACTGGAGTATGTTCAACCCTACAACTCCAGCACTCAGGAGGCAGAGCTGAGGCAGGAAGAGGATCATTCCAAGTTTGAGGCTATCCAGGGCTAGAGAGAGCCAATCTCAAAAACAAAAAGAAAAAGAGTGAGTCCAAATTTTTCCCTTTTAAATGACTGTTTCACTCAAACCACTATGTTGCACAACTTTAAAAAAAGGCAATTTTTGTGTGTTTGTGGTATTTTAATTTTATATGAATATGAAAAGCAAAAAGACACATCATATCAGTTCTACTGTAGTTCATTTGGTTAGTTTTGTTGGGGTTGGTTGGTTTTTAGACAGGGCCTGTGTCCATAGTCCTGGATGTCCTGGAACTTACCTAGTAGATCAGCTGACCTTGAACTCACAGAGATCCACCTGCCTCTGCCTCCTGAGTGTTATGCACAACCATGCCCAGGAGAATAAAATATCTAACAAAAGCTATACTGCTTTTACAAAGATACTTCCAAAATCTGTCTTCATCCACAGAGTTAATAGTTTGGTGAAGTTCAGTTGTATGTATGGACCAAGATTTGACATCAAGCAGTCAACAAAAGTTTTTAAAAATTGAACACTATATGAGTTTTCATCAATACCAGCTTCAACAATCGCAATATTCTCCCTAGTCCTTCATGGTTTCTCAAAGGTCACCAAAATTATTAATCCTTTCCTTACAAGTGTTTTGGGTTGTTGGTTTGCTCATTTTGTTTTGTTTTTTAACATTATAACAAATGGTTAAAGGAAGAAGAAAGGCCTTCTTGGTAACTAGGGAAAGCTGTTGCAATTCCTCTCCGCCTCAGTCTTTATGGCAAAAATGGTCTCACTGACATGAGCATCAAGCACAGAAAGCCCCTTCTTCTAGCTATACAGAAAGTCTCAGGTAGCACACACCCACAGCATCTAAAAGCAGGAAACACCCAGGTAACTCTGGCAGACAACAGATATTTGGCTAAGTATCCATTATCAATTTCATCCTTACTCACAGCAAGGTAAGCAAACAATGGCTAAAAATATTTTCCTATCTAAATGCATTAAATCAGAAAACAGCAGAGGACTACAAAAGACTAAATCAGCAGGAACTCTATCCATGACTATCGCTGCTTCATGCAATCATTTCTGCTTGTTTGGCCTCCAACTCAAACTTCAGGGGACAATGACTTACATTCCTTCTACCTCTCCTTCCTAAATTCTGGGATTGGGCCACCACGTGGTTCTTGGGATGCTGAGCAACAAGTCTGTGGCCTCATGTACATTAGGCAAGCAGTCTGCAAACTGAGCTACATCCCCAGCCCTTGTTTTGGGTTTGTTCTGAATATTTTTTATTAATTCCTCAAGAATTCCATACAATATATTTTGACCCAATTCAACCCCAACTCCCCTAAGTCCTCCCAGATCCACCCTTCCCTCCCTAAATAGTGCCAATGCCCTGCCACTGCCCCTCCAAGATTATGTCTTCTTTTTCTCTTTTTTTAATAGCCCCTCAACTCCAATAACATGCTGCCCATATGTTCCCTGGGGGGTATGAGGTCATCCACTGGAACATGGCTGGCCTGCCAGGAGCCAAACGGTTAAACAACAACTGATTCTCCCTTCCCTAGAAGCCATCCAGGGCCCAGACCCCTCAGTTAGCAGTGAGGGCCAATGAACCTCTCCTCACTCCATGCTAGAATTGGGACCAACTTTTATCTTCTACAGGTAACCACAGTCCACAACCGTGCAGATTCATAACTGCAACAGTACTGCCATGTAAAGAAGACACGTCCCTCCAGTCCTCCCTGACTTTGGCTCTTATGTTCAGGAGGGAGACTCTCTGTGAGTATGATGCCACCCTGGTCTACATAGAGTTCCAGGCCAGCCAGGACCACATGGTGAAAATCATCTCCAAAATCAAAAACAAAATCACAACAAGGAAAACAAATACAACCGTTTGTTTTTACTTGTGTTTTGAGACAAGGTACGATGAGTCAGATTCAACCCCAGCACTGCCAATTGCCTTTAATTAATTATGCTGGATATAGTGATGCATGCTTATAATCTCAACCCTCAGAAGGCTGAGGCAGGAGGATTGTCACAAGCTTGAGGCCAGGCTGAGCTACATGATGAGTTTCAGTCCAGCTTCAGATATATTGTGAGACTTTGTCTCAAAAAGAAAAAGGAGAAGGAAAGAAAGAATAAATAAGTGAAAAAAAGAAAGAAAGGAAGAAAGGAGGGAAGGAAGGAAGGAAAAAAGACTCATATTATTAGGTTGACATGAGAATCCAGAACACTAAAATTACCAGTTAAGGCTGTGCTGACATCAAAACTTGTGAGTTTTAATCATTATTCCATCACAAATCCATTCTATAAACAACTGTCTAATGAGCAACTTCTATGTCCAGGCAGAAAAATACAATGTCTGGAACTCATGCTTTCGCTTTCCCGTAGGGAATTGCTTAAGACATCCAAATCATACCACTTAACTCCTCAGTATCTAATAGCTCCGTAGCTATTAGTAAACACTACGCAGCACTAGCAGACATTTAAAATACGGTAGAGAGTGGAAGGGCCGAAGTCAGCAGCAATCCAAGAACCTCACTGATTGAGCACAGGAAGTGAGTTAGTTCAAAAAGAAAGTCCCTTGCCATCTTTAATCCCATCACTCAGGAGGCAGAAAAACATGAGTCTCAGGGCCAGCCTGGTCCACATAGAGAACTCCAAAACAGGCAGGGCTTCATACTAAGACACTGTATGAAAAAAGAAAAATAAAACAACTAAACTGCCTATTAACTTTAATCAGAACAAAAGGTCAAAGTTCAGTTCCATGGTGGTGGTGGTGGTGGTGATACCCCCGCTATTATTGTAAATATCTGTTAAAGTAAGGAAGTCTTAGACACTCTAATGCTGTATTCATGCTTTAGGTGATATCAAGCAACACTATAAACACTCACAAGAAAATCAGCCTCACAGTGAATCTAAAAAATATCCTCTTCCTGGCTGTGTGTGCAGATGTACACAGGTAACCCTGACAACTGGGAGGCAGGAGTGGGAGGATCAGTAGGTTCAAGGTCATCCTTAGCTACACAGTGATTTTGATGTCATTGTTGAGGGGCGTGTTAAAAAGGGAGACCAGAAGAAGGAGAGTGAGATCAGATGGAGAAAAGGAAAAAGAAAAAGGAACGACATACTATTTATTAGGTAATGTTTGCCACCAGCCCAGGCTATTGAGCCTGAATCCCAGCTATTTCTCTGTGGCGTCTTTATATATAAAAACAGATTCTATTTCCCAAAGAATGTGATCCCACGGTTGCTGTTGAGCCAAAGTCCCAGTAAATACAGCAAGGTTCTGCCTGAGTGAAAGCCAGGCTCACAGTTTCAAAATTGTATTTCATGGAAGATTTGAGCAGAAGACACTCTGCGTTTGATTCAGAAATCCCTGAACACTGTCACTTAAGATACCTTCAGTGCAGGAGAGTGCCTACCCGGAAGCCCTATCTAATTAAAACATCAAACCACTGCCTGGACCAACTCGCTCTTCTTGTTCTGCCAGATGAGGTTTCTTGGTGCTTCTATTAATATTCTAGCCCAGTGCAGGAATTGCTACATTAAAAACGTGGTGTAAATCCGAGCTTCAAGATGCAATAAACTGAGACAGAAGTAAGCCTTAGGGTATCAATTCTTCTTTTGCAAATAAATGCCACAATCTTGCTGGTCTCACTTCTCTTCCAATAAAAATTTAAATACAAATCTTCAGGCGCTAACTGTTCTGAGCCAATGAAGAAGTCAGTAGGAGGAACTGGATATGGGAAGCATGCTGTGTGCAGAGCTCTGCTTACTGTGAAGACTCCAGGGATAGGGAGGAACAAGGCCTAGCCTCTTAAAAATGTGTATACAGTCCAGTGAGGCTGGGGAAATAACACAGATAGTAAGGGGCTCACAGCACAAACATGAGGACCTGAGTTCACTCCCCAGTCCCCACATAAAAAACCAGGTGTGATGGTAAGCCCAGCATTGCCAAGGTGGAAAAAGGCCGAACCCCTGGCTTGCTGATGGAGAAGCCAAGCTGGATGGGTGAACTCCCACCCAGAAGAGAGCCTGTCTCCAAAAAACCAAAAGAGACAGCTGCTCCAGAACAGTACCCTAAGTTGACTTCTGACCTCCACACACATACCCTCACAACTCATAAGGTCACAACTCATAAGAGTGTGTAGGCACACAAAGAAAGTGTGCAAGAGAACGGCCCAAATATTTTTATTGTTGTTGTGACAAATTCAATAAAGTGCGTGGCTTAAAGCAGCAGAAATTTGTCTTCTGAAGGCCAAGAGATGAGTCATTCTTTCCCCCCTTCCAGTTAGTACTGGCTGCTGGCACTCTGGCTGTGGCCAAGTCGTACATCCTTACACTGGCTCTGTGCGGGTCGTGTTCCTGGCCCTCTTGCGTGAGGACACTGAGACTAGATTTAGGGCCTAACTAGGCAGCCCAGGATGATTTCTCTAGGCCAAAATCCTCAACTGAATCTAATTTGCAAACACCATTTTTGTGACTTTTTTGCTTTTGTTCAAGCATTTTTGTGGTAACGCATACAGGTACCTGGTAGGCCCACGTTCTACCCCGCAAGCTACAACTTCAGTCCATTCTTGAAATTTTGAGACTAGTTCTTACTAAGTGGCCCAGGCCGGCCTTGAACTCATGACTCTCCTGACTCTGCCTCTCTAATAACTGAGATAACAGGCTTGTAGCACCAGGCCCAGATAATTTTTTATGGTTTCTGTTGTGTGCATGTGTGTGTGCGCTTGTGTCTATGTATGTGTGCTCATCTGTGCCTGTGTATTCAAACAAGAGGGGGTACAGAAGATTGTTATATAGCCCAGCTGGCTTTGAACTTACAATCTTCCCGCCTTCCCGCTAGTTTCAAAAGGCCAAGTCTTAATGTGCAATCTGTCCATGGAAATATGAGGAAAATGGTGGCCAGAACAGTGGCCTGGGGTGCATGTCTGGAACCACAGCTACTGTAAAGTAAAATTTCCTTGTTTTTTCTCCATTTTTGTTGTGTTTCTCTGCTGCAGTCTGTCTTTTCACAGCTGAAATGAACAGCTACCTTAAATTCTGAGAGCCTAGGCATCATGGCTCATACTTGTAATCCCAGCTCTCAGGAGGGTGAGGTTATGAATTGAAGGCCAGCCCAGGTTACAAAGTGAGACCTGAAAAACACAGAAAGGTCTCCACTGCCCCAACATAGTTATAGTGGAGCAGGTAAGCTCTGGGTTTAGGTTGGAGCTCCTCAGGCCTCCAGCAGACTCTTTTTCATCCTACCTTCAGAGTTGCTGTAAAAGAAATGACAGGAGCCCAGCCCTGGTGGTGTATTGTCTTTAATCTCAGCACTCAAGAGGCAAAGGCAGGTGGGTCTCTGAGTTCAAGGCCAGACTGATCTACAGAGGGAGTTCCAGGACAGCCAGTTCAAGAAAACCTGTCTCAAAATAACTCCCCACAACAAAAAAAAGGGGGGGCGGGAGGAGGAAGGAAGGAAGGGCCAGGTGCCTTACTGTGGATATAAGTCTATAATTCTCCTACTGAGAAGTTTACCAAGCACTCTAAGCTAGCAAGGAACACAGACAGTACATTCTTACGATGGGCACAGATTAAAGGATGGAACCTAGGGGGCTGGAGAGATGGTTCAGCAGTTAAGAGCACTGGCTGTTCTTCCAAAGGACTTGGGTTCAAATTCCAGCACCCACATGGCAGTTCACAGCTGTCTTGCACCTTTAATCCCAGCACTTGGGAGGCAGAGGCAGGGGGATCTCTGCAAGTTCAAGGCCAACCTGGGGTACAAAGTGAGTCCAGGACAGCCAGGGTTACACAGAGAAACCCTGTCTAAAAAAACAAAACAAAACAAAGCAAAAACAAAAAAAACAAAACAAAGCAAAGGATGGAGGATGGAGCCTTTAAACCTTTTAAACCTTTCCCTCTTCCTCTGCCACTTTCAGAAACCAGAGACAACCTGACTTCAAATGCATTCTATAAAATTCTGCTAAAGAGAGCTCTGTGAGTTTTAAAAAAAAACAAAAACAAATTAAAAGCCAGTGGAGACCTCAATTCAACATTCATGAAAACCTAATGATATCTGAAACAATGAATTCATAGGAGAAAGAAAGATGGATATTTAGATGCACAGATGGGGAGAGGGAGGGGAAAAGGAGAGAGGGAAAGGATGAATGGGTAAGTGGATGGATGGAGAGAGGGATGGATGAGTGGGTGGGAGAATGAAGGGGTAGGTGAGTGGATGGATGGATGGATGGATGGATGGATGGATGGATGGATGGATGGATGCATAGGTGAAGGAAGGGAGGAACCGAAGGATGGGTAGATAGAACAACAATTAAGTTTCCTGGGGAAAAAAGAAAGTCAAAGGGAGGAAGGGCAATGACAAGAAGAATGAAGAAAGAGTACTCAGATAGTACCAAGACAGCTGGGCACAGTGGCTCATGCCTAGAATCCCAGCACTCAGGAAACTGAGGCAAGATGACCATGAGCTTGGAGCCACTCTGAGCTACACAGCAAGACCCTGTCTCAAAAACAAACAATACAAACCAGAGTTATGTCTGGGCCTAAAATAATGAAACACAAAGGCCAGGACAAACACAGGAAGTAGCAAGTGGTAGAATTTGCATAATTAGATGAATTAATAAGATGGAGGGCCAGCAAGACTACTCAGTTAATAAAGGCATTTGCTGCCAAACCCGAGGACATGAGTTCAATCTCTGAGTCCTACATAGTGGAAGTAAAAAACTAACTCCCACAAGTTGTTCTCTGGCCTGTACAAGTGTGGCATGGTTTACTAGTACATGTGCGCGCACACACACACACACACACACACACACACACACTATAAATAAATGTATGCAATTTAAATAAAAAAAAAAAAACCAAGAGCACCGCATGGTGGTGCATGCCTTTAATCCCAGCACTCGGGAGGCTGATACAGGCAGATCTCTGTGAGTTCCAGGCCAGCCTGGTCTGGTCTACAAAGAGAGTCCAGGACAGCCAGGGCTGCTACACAGAGGAATTCTGTCTTGAAAAATAAAAAAAATTTTAAAAAAAAAGGAGAATGAGTTCATAATCTGATGGAAGCACCAGGTGCTCAGGCTGTGAGCCCTTTTGAGGGGACATGCTCAAACCCTCAGAACTCAGGAGGCTATATCACCAAGCCAGGAATTAGCACTAAAACAAATAGAGCATCCTTCCAGTCCTCACTGGCTGGTCCTGTGGGAACATTTGGCTGGAAGCCCACAGGATGCATTCAGGTATAGTAGTCGGATCAACTATGAGTAAAGTAAAGTAGGTAAGAATTTTTAATTTGGCTGTAGAGTCAGACAGAAATTGACAAGAAAAAAAATGTAACAAAAACATTCCATGAACTTTCACACAAATTCCCACACTGAGACAAGTGCTGAACATTAATTCAGAAACAACCAAGGTTTATTTACCCTAAGAATAGGACAGTGAACTTCCCTTATCCTTGGAGCTACACTAATTTACAAAATAAAAGAGGCTGAAAGCATATGCTGGTAAATTCTTTGTTGTATCACTGTCTCCTTTATTCTGACCACAGTGGCCTAACACAGGGAAGCATTTCAGAAGAGCTGTCTCATTGGTGACATGTAGTCCCTTATGGTGTCTACCACCCATGCTAATGAGTCTTCGGGCGCTCAGTCCAGGAGCTCGGGGTTGAGCTCCTGTACTGTGCTATTTTTCTTAAAAGAAGACAGGAAGGGAATTCCAAGAAGAGTATCAGCTTGCAGTGAGGGGAACAGAACAAGAAATGCATAAGTGGCCAGAGAAGTCTGAGCACACTGCCCGCCTCTGGGAACTCCAACTTCTAGACTTCTTCCTTCCATCTCTTATTTACACAATGACACAGTGTGCAAAGGTCTTAAACATGCATTCTAACAGCCTGGCTGACTCACTGGAACATCTAAGCATCATCTTTTGGGTCAGAGAGGAGGTGTACAGAGATAGGACCAGGCCACAGTGCACCTCAGTGACAATGAGGCATTTGTACAAGCCGTGGCAGTTCTGCTACAGTATTGTGAAGACACTTGGAGTTCTTTCTCCCTTCCAGACCAGGACTGAAAACAAAGGGCTGAAGGAGTAAAGTCACCATACTCCTGTTAGATTGAGTGAGTTGAGACAGGGACCTTGACCCAAGACAAATGGAGTGAAGCATGGACTTCTGGGTCCAATCCCACTCTGGCCCTTTTAGAAAAGAAAAGCCCTATTCCCATTTGTGAGGGTTCATCTTCACTGTCAAGCCGATGGTCTTTTGTGCCTATGAGAATGTTTCCAGAAAGGTTCAACCTAAATGCAAAGGCACCGTGGTTGGTGTGAATTCCAGTCTGAGTAAAAAGTGGACAGCAAGCCGGGCATGAGCATTCATCACTCTCCGCTTCCTGACTGCAAACACAACACATGAGCATTCATCACTCTCCGCTTCCTGACTGCAAACACAACATGGCCAGATGTCTCGTGTTCCTATGACCGTGACATACATCCTCACCATGATGGACTGTGTCCTTTTACCAAACAAAAACAAAAAAAAAAGAAAGAAAGAAAGAAAAAGGAAGAGGAGGAGGAAGAGGAAGAAAGACAGAAGAAAAGAAAAGAACGAATGAAGCCTTTCTCCCCTTAAGCTGCTTCTTGTTAGGAATTTTTAGAGCAATGAGAAAAGTAACTGAATCACCCCTATAAGACTGGAAAACTAGTAGGACTCTAGGAGGAAGGTGGGCAGGCATGAACTGGACATTCAGCCTGCCTCTGCCCCTGAGAGCTACATATCTGCGCTTCCACATCCACAGCTTCAGCCAACTTCATATGGAAAATATTCACAAAAGTGCCCACATCATTATTCCATAAACATAACCATTGCATGTTAACACTGTTACTGGGGGCCGTGGGAAGCTGTCCTGTACATGACAGCAATTTCACACCCTCTGATAAAGGTGCTTGAGGGGGTTTTGGTGTGTGTATGTATGTGTTTTTGTTGTTGTTGTTTAACAGACAGGGTCTCACTATACCCATGAATTCTAGCCTCAGCTTCCTGAGTGATAAGATTTGGGTATGGGTGACCATACCCTCCCTGCCTATAGAAGGGAACATCTGACTTGAAGAAAAAAAGTAAGAAGAATAACCCCCAAATCATTGTCCATGTACCCCTGGCTGATCTCAAATTCTTTATGTAGCCAAGGCTGACCTTGGTCTCTTGCTTCAAGTGCTGGAATTAGAAGTGTGTATCAAAGCCGGGCATAGTGGCGCATGCCTTTAATCCCAGCACTCGGGAGGCAGAGGCAGGCGGATCTCTGTGAGTTCGAGGCCAGCCTGGTCTACAAAGCGAGTCCAGGACAGCCAGGGCTACACAGAGAGAAACCCTGTCTCGAAAAACCAAAAAAAAAATAAAAATAAAGAAGAAGTGTGTATCATCAAACTAGCAAGTGTGTTTTGCTAGTGTCTCCTAATTACGAATTTTTTTTTACTTCATATTTACTTTCAGAGTCTTCTACTCATAAGTCACTGGACCCATCCCCCTACTTGTCATAAACACACTGACCCACCTATTCTGGAATTTTCCAGCAGATCTGTTGAGCATGAGTATTTTCTACATCTGGTAGATCCTATGACAAATATTTTTAAAAGAATTACAGAAGAGAAGGCCAGGGATGTAGTCCAGTTAAAAAGTGCTTGCCTAGTATAAGAAAAGCCCTGGGTCCACTCTTAGGCAGCTCATGATCTGGACATGGTAGCACTTGCCTATAATCCTCATACAAGTATCAAAAGTTCAAGAACATCTCTGGATACACAGCAAGTTTAAGGCTAACCTGGGATACTTGAGACCATTGTCTCAAAAAAATTAATAAAAAGCAAATTACAAAAGATCAGACATGGTAGCTCATATCTGTAATCCCAGCACTAAGAAGACAGGGACAGGAGGACTGTCCCATGTTTAAGAACAGCCTCGGCTACAAAGTAAGTTCCAGGCTTACTTGAATTACAGTGTAAGGCTGCCACAAAAATGTTAAGGCAAAGAAAATAATTTATTTTTAAAAATCTGATCTCAAATAATTGCCCTCACATTGCTGCCAAGCTGTCCAACACTTAACCTAGACTAAATATCCTTATCATTAGCCAAGGATTTGGTGCCTGTGAGCTTGCATGCCTTAAGATTGTGAAAAACTGTTACTGGGATACCAAATGTTACAGGTTGCCTCATAAGAGAGGAATGCTGGGGCTTGGCAGCTGCCACCCATCACCTCCCAGGGCTGGGCTTTGCAGTTAGTTTATACAGGTGAATTCTCCAAAATTACTTTTGTGATCTCTTCATTTGGTTCTGGTTGGTTAGTTGGTTGGGTTTTTGAAGCAGGGTATCAGGTAGCAGCTGAGGCTGGCTCTGGATTTTCTATCTCCTAGGTGTTTAGACTACAGGCATGCATCAAATCCTACCCCCACCTAATTCTCCCAAACACTTAATATGATAATCTCAAAATACGTTGTTAATGACCTGATTCTAACACCACAGACTGCTTCTCTGTGAGTCTGTATGTAACGCTTAAACCACAACTATTTCATGTGCAGAGAATACAACTCTGTTCACTTCAGCAACACACTACACTGGGACAGAGCTCCATGTGATGGCTAGGCGCACTGACCTCAAAAAACCAGGGACAAGCATTACAGAGCTGCTGAGGTCTGGGGACTTTGCTGACCAAGCTAAGCCTCATTGCAGCCCATTTTACCCTGGGCTCGATGGATATGCTGAGAAATCATCTCATGGATGGTCCTCACTCACAAAAAGCTAATAAAATGCATAGTTATGGAGAACCTACAGCCTTTATCTATTGCCGCCAGTAACTCCAAGCCTATAACAAGGCTGATAGTTTGAATGAGAATGGCCCCCCATAGGCTCACATATTTGAATACTTCATCTTCAGTTGGTGAACTGTTGAGATGGATTAGAAGAATTAGGGGGTGTGGTATTGTTGGAGGAAGTGTGTCACTGAGATGGGCTTTGAGGTTTTAAAAGTCAACAGATGCCAGGTCCAGTCAGTCAGTCAGTCTGTCTGTCTCTCTCTCTCTGTCTCCTCCACCCCTTCCCGCATCTCTGCTGATGCCTGCAGATCAGGATGTAGCTCTCAGCTCCTTCTGCAGCGCCATGCCTGCCTGCATACCACCATGCTCCCTCCCTCTCCCTCATGATGATAACAGACTCACCCTCTGAAGCTGCAATCAAGCCCCCAATTAAACACATTCTTCTATAAGATTTACCTTGGTCATGGTCTCTTCACAGCAATAGAACAGTGACTAAGACACAAAGTTAGAAAAGAGAATTCCATAAAAGTTTCATATAATTACTGTACCATCCATCAGCTCAACACCTAGGTATGTACTCAAGAGAAGTGAAAGTATCTACCCATGCCAACACATGGAAGAACGCTCATTGCTGTACTATCAAGGCAGCAAAAAGGTGGAAACAACTGACATGGCTATCCTCTGGTTAACAGGTCACAATGGAACACGTCCTTGTCGTGGAATACCACTTAGCAGTCAAATGAAATAGAGTCGAGATACATGCCACCACCTCTTCAGCTCTGTGGGAAGCCCCCAAACTCAAATGTTCCATGAAATGTTCTGGAAAGGAAAATCTATAGAGACAGAAAGAGTAGCACAGCTGCCTGACACCAATGACTGGGAACAGAAATTGCCGATAGATACAGAAAGCTGAAAGGCTCTGAAATAGTGGTGGTGGCATATACAGAAATATGTGATTTAAAGCATATTATATCCACACTGGCAAGTTAGCTCAGCAAGTAAACAATCTTACCATCAAATCTGACAACTTGAGCTAGACCCGAAGGGCCCACATGATAGAAGAAACTACTCCTAAGTTGTCTGTTGGCCTCCACATGAGCAACACACACACACAATAAATGTAATTTTAAAAAACACAAACAAATGCATACCATATGCATCAAAGCATATCCTTCCTATCTCAGGCAACCAAGGCAACACAAAGCTACCCCATTAGGCACTCTGGGACAGCTCTACTCTGAACTCCTTCAGTAAGAAATCCAAACACATAACAAAATAAAAATAAAAATTTCTCCCAAGCCCTTGTCACTGTATGGCATGAACTTCTAAATTGCAACATTCCCTCTGATTTGAAACATTTGCCCCAGGGAGTAACAGTGGCTGAAAATGCAGACTGAGCAGCCAAACTGCACCAAGAAAGGGGTATTTGTATTGTGAGCTGCCTGCAAGAGAGCTGCAGGGTTGCAGTTTTCGGGAGTCCTCATCAGGTTGGGGTGGGCTTTCTGGTAATGCGGCTGCTTTTAAGTCATCCCTGCTGCTTGTAAGTAGCCCCTCACCCATAGTCCTGTAACAGCAACTAAAAAAAAAATTCATTGGGTCACCAAACTAGACTTTAGTGCAATTGTTACTTTGGTCTTTTGTGGGCTCCCCTTCTGGAGTAAACAGACTTTTATGTGTTATGTCTCCCCAGGAAAAATCTGTCACACAATGCCACTCACCCTCTCTCCCACCCACTTTGCTCAAGTGCTCAACATGAATCAAGGCATGAATCAAATCCCCATTTTGTCCAGGTATCTTGTCTCATCCTCCCAAGCTAAAAAATGGTCTTTATTCCTCTGGAAACATGTCAAAAAAGCCATGTATGTTCTAGGTCTCACCTGACCACACTAGTGAGCGGCCCCTCCTCCACTTTGTCTCATGTGCTGTGTGTGCACTGCAGTTATGTGCACTGTCCCACAAGGCTGGAGCCTAGTTTCATTACTACTGTGTTCTCTTTGTGAATGATACTAATTGAAGATAAACAATAGTTCTGTCTTATACTTGGGTGACTTTGGACAAACCATTTTAGTTCCAAGGTTCAATTTCTTCGCCCACGATATAAGACTGTAAGGGCTGTCTCACTGTGACTCCTATGAGGCTCGACTGAGGTTAAGACAAGAAAGGTGGTTGCCTGTTTGGATGAAGCTCACTGTGTATCCCTGGCTGGCTTGGAATTCACTATGCAGACCAAGCTGGCCTTGAATTTACAGAGATTTACCTGTCTCTGCATCCTGAGTGCTGGGATCAAAAGCTTGCCCCACACCAGGCATATGAAAGTATGTAGTCACTTATAAAATACTGACAAATTTTAGTCAGGATTCATGGGATTATATATATTGTGTGTGTGCATGTGTGTGGAAGCCAGAGATCAATGCTGAGTGTCAAACCTTAGGTACTGTCCATCTTGGGTTCTTTTGTTTTGTGATGGGGGTGGTGTTAAGCATTCTAAATGTTAATTGGTCCTGTTTGCTGTCTGTTACTTAATTGACTCTGATTGGTTAAATAAATGCTGAGGCCTGGAGATTGGGCAAAGACAGAGATAGGTGGGACTAGGACTTTGACAGAGAAGGCATCTTGGGAGGAAAAAGGAGGTTGCCAGAGAAGAAGTGAGGAGTAAACAAGGAAGACACGCCATAGGGTAGATTAAAGAAGATCCTTCCATGTGGCCTGGAACATCGGCTTAGTGTGGAGAATAATAGTCCAAAGGGGCGCATGTATATATGGGGTCATATTGGGGTAATAAAGTTATGAGCTAGCTTAGACGGGCTAGGATTGCACAACCCAGGCCTAGGCTTGTTAAGATCCACATGGTGTCTGTGTGTATTCATTTATAATGGTGGGTTAAGGATTAACACCACCAAAACAATTAAAGATAATACAAATACTGATTAAATAATTTAATTAGCCATATTTTTTCAACAGTTTTGTTTTATTTTTTTAAGAAAGGACCTCTCATTTGCCTAGAACTTACCAAGTAGACTAGACTTGCTGACCAACAAGCCCCAGGGATCTGCCTGTCTAGACCTCCGCAGGGTTACAAGGGTACAAGAGCACACCCCATTTGTTTTATGTGAGATCTGAAGACCAAATTCAGGTCCTAAGTATTTTGCCAACTGAGCCACCTCACCAGCCCCAGAAGTCGCAAAGGTGTGTGCACGTAATAGGCCAAACCATTTTTTAAAAAAGGCCTTCCTTTCTCATCTTCCCTGCTTCTAAATGTGGGGGTTCTGCACTCAGTCCCTTGATGAGCTTGTCCACCCATGGCTTCAAGTAGCACTGAAGTTCTCCCAACTATATCTTCAAATAACTATCTTGAAAATAAGTCTTGTATGTTAAACTGCTTTAGGTGCTTTAAAGGTGGCTACACCTTGGGCTGGGAAGGTGGTTTACAGGGTAAGAGTGCTTGCTACACAAATGTGAGAACCTGGGGATTCAAATGTGAACTTGAATCCCCAGAACACGGGTAAAGCCAGGCGCCACTGTGGGCATGGCCACCAGCGTCACTCTAGGTTCAGTGAGAAACACAGTTGTAGGAGAATAAAAGGGGCGGGAGAGATGGCTCAGCCATTATGAGCACT
>CAJQZJ010013043.1:1778529-1789777 GCA_907164525.1 Lophiomys imhausi
ACACACACACACACACACACACACACACACACACCTGATCCTGATTTATTCTACCTGAGGTACTGGTCACTCTTCCTGCAAGTTCACCTTCATCTTTGTTAAAGGTTGTCTGTCTCCTCTTGGGCTCAGACTAAATGTCTCAGAATCCTATGTATCTCCTCTCTTTCTCTATTTCCCATCCACCCTACCAGGAAAACCCTCCAATCATAGCTCTAATATATACCAACGATTTGGCTCTTACCTACCCCCTCTAGGCTCCTTCTGCTTTCTGACAGTACCTGCCCCAGCCACAATCCTGGCAGTGGGATGGGTACAGTAGTTCCTAAGGGTCTCCCTGGTTCCATCTTGCACCTCTTCGCTCTGCCCTCAATTCCCCAACCAGAGTCACTCTGCAACAACATTAGTTATGTCAGGCCATCCACTATCTGAAACTCTTCAACAGAGTCCTGTCCTTTTGGTATAAACTGCACCATTTTGTCCTTCAAGGACCCTTGCTGTCTGTCTACATTCTTGTTTCCTCCCACACCTCTTCTTCCTACTGTCTCATGTGTGCCCTCCACTCCCACTGGCTCTGCCTTGATAAGTCAGATTCTTGCCCCTGCCTCAGCCTGGACGTTCTCCACCCTGAAAGCAGGAGCTCTTTCCTTTCCTCCCTTCCTGTCCACCCTCAAGGTTACCTTCCTGATAAGGTCATGCCTCACCAGCCTACAAAGAACAGCAACCTCTCTCCTCTCACTCCCATCGCCCTTTCTGCTTCATTTTTCCACCTTTGAATGTATTTTACAACCACTAGGAGAAGCTTCAGAAGCTCAGGATTTTTACTGATGTTCTCCACATCTGTGTCCTGAGAGCTTGCTGCGTCACTTGGCACACAGAACGCACTCACAATGGTTAACAGAAGGAATGGGGAAAGGAAAGATGGATAATGCAGGCCTCCTAGATTCACAAAACAAACATCTGTATCTTTAGTAATGGACAGGTAGCTGAGGATGTAGCTCAGCCCACCAAGTTCAAGGCCCTAGGATTAATTCCCAACCCAAATAACAATAGGCAGAAATGATACCTAAGTTCTTAGAGATGGGTAGCATTTTAAAAGTCAGCAAATCATTTGGGGTGGTGGTGCACACCTTTAATCCCAGCACTAGGGAGGCAGAGGCAGGAGAATCTCTGAGTTCAAGGCCAGCCTGGTCTACAGAGTAAGTTCCAGGACAGCCAGGGCTACACAGAGAAACCGTGTCTTGAAACCATCCCCCCCCCCAAAAAAAGTCAGCAAATCTGGGGGTGGGGAAATGGGTCAGTGATTAAGAAAGTTTACTCTTCTTACAGAGATCCCAAGTGTAGTTCACAGCACCCTTATGAGAGGGGGATTAATATACCTATAATTCCTCCTCCAAGGGATCCAGTGATCCAACATACTCTTCTGGTCCCCTCAAGCATGCACATTAGTGCTCAGGCACATGCTCAGGCACATGCTCACACACATACAAACACACACACACACACACACACACACACACACACACACACACACGAGTAAAATAAGTCTTAAAAAATAAAATTCCAGCCGGGCGGTGGTGGCGCACGCCTTTAATCCCAGCACTTGGGAGGCAGAGGCAGGCGGATCTTTGTGAGTTCGAGGCCAGCCTGGTCTACAAAGTGAGTCCAGGACAGCCAAGGATACACAGAGAAACCCTGTCTCGAAAAACCAAAAAAATAAAAAATAAAAAAATAAAAATAAAAATAAAATTCCATTTAAAATGTCAGCAGATCTGAGACCATAAAGAAGAAATCAGGACCAAGGAGAAGATACAGAGGGTAAAGGCACCTGCTGACAAATCTAACAACCTGATTTGGTGCCTGGTACCTACATTGTGGAAGGAAATAGCCAATTTCACAAGGTGTCTTGGCACATACACACATGATAAATAAATAAATGTAATTTTTAAGAACAATTATTTTATAAAGAAGAAATCAACGTAAATTTGGGAATACAAGAAGGTGACTACAGAAACATCAAGCAAATAAACCAGCTCAATGCCCAGTTCAGTGCTCTTTGGGACTCACGGGCCAGCTCAGTGATCAGCTACTGACCTCCCAGACCTTAAAACCAAAGTAAATGAGCAAATGCTTTTCATTTACTTGTGAGGTCTTAAAAGTCACCATTTGTAGACAGCATAAGTGAACAGTCAGACTTGATTCCTACAGGAGTTTATTGGGAACAACCTGGGGTGAGGGGTTTCTCGTAAGCTAGTAAGATGTAGACCTAGCATGGTAAATACCAAAAAGTGTAAAATTACAGCTACTTTAAAGTTGGGAAGTAAACCAGGTAATAATTTGAATGACCAACACACAGAGAAACTTTATGACATTATTTTCAGTGATTAGTGTGCAACTGACTAAACAAATGGTTACAACAGTTTTGAATACAACTTTTTAGAAAGTATTTCCCTGCTTTAATATTCATTCATATTTCATATTCATTACCCTATTTAATATTATTGCTTCTAGGCAACCACCTGATAGTAAATTGCAAATGAGAAGAAACCATACCTTGGTATCTCTTTCTTTTTTTTTTGGTTTTTCGAGACAGGGTTTCTCTGTATATCTCTGGCTGTCCTGGACTCACTTTGTAGACCAGGCTGGCCTCAAACTCATAGAAATCTGCCTGCCTTTGCCTCCCAAGTGCTGGGATTAAAGGCGTGCACCACCACGGCCCAGCATACCTTGGTATTTCTATCCAAAACTTTGTAAAGGAAAAAAAGGGATTGTAGTCTCCCTCCAGGTAAAAAGTCACATGCTGACGATATCTCACCCCATGGTAGAACAGACATAGTAAACAAAAGTCCTAGGAGTTCACCTTCATTTTAGAAAGAACCACTGTTCTACTGAGCACCATTTCCACAAGCCTAATTTCAATTTAAATAAAGACCATTCAGTGAAAACTGTAATCAAAAAAATGCATGACACTTCTTGATTTCCAGGTTAATAACCCATTAAGCTTTTATAATTTAGCTAACGAAAAAATAAATAATTGTGTGAGGCAAGGTCTCGTGTAGCTTGGGCTGGCCTCAAATTCAGATGGGTAGTGAAAGATGACCTTGAACTTCCAACCCTCCAGGTAAGTTTTGGGGTTACAGGCATGAGTCACCAAACACAATTTATATAGCTCTAGGCAAGCACTGTATGAACTGAGTTGCATCCTCAGATACCCCAAATTTGAAAGCTATATCTAGGAGACCACTCATCATTAACAGCTTTCAAAGTAGACATTGTGAGTAAACCAGGCAGGTGGGACAGCTCATCCGATAAAGGCTTTCACTGTCTCTAAACCTGATGACTTGACTTTGGTCCCCAACCAACAAGGTGAAAGGGATGGATTTATGGCATCTTGCTCCTGCAAGATGTCCTCTGACTGCCACACACACATGCCTACTCCAACACAATAAACAAACAAACGCATAAATGTAAAAACAAAAGAGTGAATCTGAGAAAACTAACTCTGCAAGTCACTATCATCTCGGCTGACAGACATTCTACTTGGGGATGAAGAGCCACTCACTCAAGGGTGAAGCCATGTCCCTCAGCAGCTAGGCTAGTTCATAGTAAAGCTTGCAAATTAATGTGCAGTAGAACTGGACAGAATATGTTCTTAGAGAAAGACACACTCAAGTATGTGCACACTTCCATCCAAATTGGTTTTGATTATTTTAGTGAATAATTAGACATGGTTAGTATTCTGTAAGCCAGTTAAGAAAGTCTGAAGCATTCAAATATCACTAATTCATTGAAGAAGCTAACAGTAGTATCATTTATTAAGTTTACTAATGGGTTGTTCCATTGTTTTCAGACATATATGCTCTTGAGGTTCTGCTGTGATCTGTAATGACAGCATTGCTCCTTGAGTCTCATGCATGCTAAGTAAGAACTCTACAACTGAGGAACATTACAGCCCTATCTACATATATGCTTCTTACAACAATCCTATGGGACAGGTGTTAAGTGTGCCCACTCTACAAATGACAAAACTAAGACCAAAGGAAGTCAAACAACCTGGGCACGATGTCATAGAGAGTAATTGCCTGGGCTGGGATTCATTCCAAAGCCCAAGTCCAAATCTTTGAGCCCAACACAGGGTAGTCATTAAACCAAATTCCGATGTAGTAACTTCATAAGGGTAATACTCTTCTTAAGAGTATCACGGTCTCTGCTCTGTGTCAAGAAAAATACTCTAGCAGATAAACTTTCAGTAAAACATAGGGACACTGACACCTCTGTCTGGCACACTTTGCTTCAAGTATATTCTGTAGTACTGAAGCATAATAATGAGAATGAGGCTCCAATGCCAGCCCTCTCTTGTTCAACAACTAGAAAACAAAGTTTACAACAAAAGACATATCTAAGTTTCAGGAACAGTCAACAAAGCAGAGCATCTTCAAGATGAAGAGTTGCAGAAGTTTGATTAAACCGTGTTTTACAGATGATAAAAAAGAAGCGCAGGAGGGTTCCAAAGTAGTTTTACAGAAATCCTAAAACCATTCTACTTCATAAGGGGATAAAGTTATTTCCAATTAATTTTTTTTGATCAAACTGTGAGCTTCCAGAGCAAACCACTGCTTCCAACAAGGGCACGAAATACTGTACAATAGTAACCTTTCATGTTACCTTGAGATTATGGGAATTTTTATTTGCATTCCCACAGATGAACAGAAATTAACTGTAAGATATTCAAAACGGACTATAACATCGCGGTAATCTGCCACAAAAGTTAAACAAATCCTCAAGCCCTTTGATTATTGCATGACCAAACTTTCCATTCTAAGAGAATTCATTGCTCTTTATATTGACATCTGCCATTAGTAAGTGATTTATTTGGGGTCACTTGCTGTCAAAATGCAATAATAATAATGGTGATGTAACACAAGCCACGTAAGTTCTGTTAAAATAGCATATCTGCTGTGATATTTAAGGAGAAAACTAGCCACAAATAAGGTATGGACTGCTGAACATACTGGACCCATTACTGACATAAAATAATAATAAATCTACATAAATCAACATTCATTATATGTGCAGATATTGAGAGACACATGGTAAAAATCAATAACTTTCATCACCATTCCACTTGAGAAACTATCTACAAAACACAGTCCCCAAAAAGGAAATGTGAAGTCGTAAATCACTTGGTCAGGCAACAACTCAAAACAAGGAGACAGTTCTCCACTGGCATTAAGTATGAGACCCAAAATTGAGTGCTTGTGGGTGTCTAAGAAACATACCTTCTGTAAGCGGAGAGTTCCCAGTCATTACACTTCAATAATCCACATAAGGAAAGTCTTGTCAAAAATCCCAACAATTTAACTGAAGAAACTCCAAGAAGTTAATGGTATTTTGAAGTCGATGATATTTCATACAGAGTTAAGTGGCTGGGGTCCTGCCATCTCCATGCCACTGGTTGATAAGTATATATCATCCAATATGAATGATTGAAACGCAGATCACAGATCGGTAGGAAGTACTCCAGCTAAGCATGACATGACACTTGGAGCTGCTGGTAATGACACCTATACAATTAGAATTTATTAAGGTTAGTTCCCGGGGCAGTCTATAAACTCCCTTCCTAAAAGAATTAACTGTCATTTTAATTCATTTAAGTCTTTGACATGAAAATTCAAAGCTCCACAGCTCTGGCCCCTTTTAAAATGGTAACTCTCAGAAGTTACCACATTGTGTGGAAGCTTCCTGGAGTCATGAGCCGTGGGATATGTTCGATGTTTCACTTGTCTTATCAAGAATGGCTACAAGAACTTGAAGAACACCACCAGCAATTGGGAACACAGAACAGAGTGGAGAAGGTGATAAATTACCTTGGTATTTGGATCGATCCCACAAAACATACCTGAAGATGACTGGCCTGGTTCTGTGTTGCAGAATCAAGACAGTCATATTTATAGATATCAGACAGATAAAACCAACATTTGCCCTTTGGACAAAGCCCAATAACTTAGGTCTCTAAGTTATCTTTTTTATGTACGCAAGTGAATGGCAGAGATATACAACTTTTGGAACTAAGTAGAAAAGCAGCAAAAGAAATTTCATATAAAGTGAAGATGTTGACTTACTGAGCAAGAACCGACCCAGAAGCTTTCTGAAGTTAGGGGACTTGGGAAACAAAGTTAGGAAGCCGCCCTTCACCACTAACAGGAGGGAACCGAGCTGCTTCCCCGCAGAGCAGACACAAGAGCAGAGACGAAAAGCCGCCGCTCTTTTGGGCGGGTGTGGCCGATAGAAACAAAAGGTTAAATCACCAAAGGCGGGGCGGATGGCTAGGTCAGGGAGCTCTACTGGCTTCTGGTCCCCTTTCTTTTCAAACTTACTGAAATAGGCCAGGGGGTCGACACCACAGAAGACAGAATGGATCCCGAGGACAGCAATAGGTTATTCTGGGTGGGTCATGAAACTGAACCACACCAGGGAGGTGAGGGGAGCGAACTCCTAACTAATGGTCCAGGCCCAGTCTGCTTCATCTGCGCAACTCTTGACAGTCTGGAACCTGTGGCTTCCTTCACCGGACTCTAGCCCCCAAGAAAACTTCCTGGACTCCTTTCAATTTACTGGAACCCCCTTACCACCCAAACCCCTTCTGCATTCTATTGTTGCAACCTTCGTATCTCCAGAGCGCTCCGCAGACAGTGAAGTTTGAAAACGCGTGAGGAAATGACCCCCACCTCTGCATCTCTTCCCTTTTTTTTTTTTTTTTTTTTTTTTTGGTGACTAAAGTCAGGGCTTGGGTGCGGGTGAGCCTGATCTAGTTTCCATCCTTATCAGAATGTTTTCCTCCAATCTACACATAACTGGGGGAAAGCAAGGCACTGCCCCGTTGGATGCCCTTCTCCCCAGCTCCTCACCACCCCTAAAGAAGCACATGGGATGAATGTGTCTAAAACAAACAAATAAAACAATCTGTGCAAGAGCCTAAAAGAACAAAAGAAAGAGAGAACCGGGAAAAGAGATACAATTTTAAAAAAAGAAAAAAGAAAGGAACAGCCAAACTTGGTTACTGGATCTGCGACTTTGCCCACGGAAGGGCTAAGAGCAGGGCGACTTGAGGGGAGCAGGGTAAACAGGACAAGTCACTCACCTTCTCCCCCCCACTTCGTCACACTTTGAAGGGACATTGTTTCCATTGTTGCAGCCTGCGAGGCGCTGGGATACTTTTGCGCAGCCTGACAGCAGGGAAAGTCGCGTTGACAAAGTTGCGAGAAAGAGATACCCGGGCGTCCAGGGAGCGGGAGAAGGAGTTCATCAGAGTTCCCCCTTTTGTTCCAAGTCCCAGAGCAGACAAAGAGGCGGAGAGCCGCGGCAGGTTTCTCCCTCTCACCCCTTCCTCCTCTCTCCCTCCCCTCCCTCCCCGCCCCCTCCCTCTCCCCGCATCTCCCGCCCGGCTCTGAGCCTTGGTGCGCAGCTAGGGCTGCTCTATCTCCAAGCACCGGCAACTCAGTCCCGATCCTCTCTCCTTCCACCTCCCGGAAAACTTTGCCCTGGAGACGCAGGTCCTGGTCCCTTCCCACACACCCTTTGAACACCCAGCCTTCATTCTGCGCTCTCAAGCCCAGGGGAAATCTCCAAACTCATTGTTTCCGGGAGATGCACCTCTTTGTTTGCACTTTCCCTGCCAATCAGGGAGAGCCGTCCACTTTGGCAATGAGTTTCTGCCATTTCTCAGCATCCCAAGGGACGTAACGTGAAGGATTCAGTCAATCCTTTAAGATAAAAGGTACAATCAAAGGTGGGACTCACAGGAGCTTCTCCATCCATGAGCCTCCAGTCCTATTCACCCTCCTCCACTCAAAGGACTGGGAGAATTCAAAGGAGCTCGAAGTGATGGAAAACTCTCCTCTCCATCCCCTATTAGTGCCCAGACATGACCCCCAGGGAAAAGCCCTCAAATCTGCATGGCAGAGACCAGTGAGTGTCCCACAGGGGCCTATGTCTAGCCCTTGTAGGCTACCTGTTGCTACAGACACTATGCCACTCATTCCAGGGCGAACGGCAACTACCCTCTCAAACCCGGGGAACTTCCTCTCAACTCCAACTACATTAACAAGACTCTCTGGCTAACATGGCTCCCTTCCCTTCACAGCTACAGGACCTTCCCCCCACATCTAACTTCCCATCCTCTACCCTCTGGAACTTAGTATTCTAGCCTTGAATCTCCTCCCCCGCCTTCTGGTTCTGGACAAGCCAGGTGTCTTCCGCATCTGGGACCATCTCTCAACCTTTCCTCAATTCCTCTGCAATTTATCAATTCCAGAACTGGGGGCCCCATCTTTACAATACCCCCCAGCCCCGTGCTCACAGCATTCAACTCTCATCCCAACATGATTGACTCGCTATGGAACTCAAAGCAGCTCCAATTTTCTTTCTGGATTTCACCAGCACTGAAGAAAAAAGCAGGATGTTGGAGAAAGTAGATAGAGAAGCAGCCTTTTATAAGTCAGTCTTCCCGGCAAAGGGTTTGTTGTTGTTTTTTTTTTTTTTTTTTAAGGCCCCCAGACATTTCAGAGCAAATATCTACCCTCCTGCTGGGGTCCCCACTACTGCGCACCTGATATACTCTTTCCCCAGGTCCAGACAGGGCATCTCCGTGGGCTGTTAAATTTGATGGTGAAGAGGTGAAGTGAAGGGGGCTTTGGGAGCTGTGTTCCTGGCTAGGATGAAAGAAGTGAAGAATGGGCACGAAGGGACCCTTGCTGAGTCTGGAATGTCATGGGTGTGGATCACTACAACCACCCTTCCAGTGCTTGCCAGGTCTCTTCCCTGGGGCAGAACAAAGACTCCTCGAGGGAGTTTCCGTCCTGGCCTCCCAAGGTCTGCGCTGGGGGCCCTGTGTCCCCCGCCCCCCGCCGCCGACAAAGCTCTCTGAGACTTTGTAACCAACTTCCCCCAGAGTGAGCGCTCACAGTTCCCAGTCCAGAAGAAACCTGACAAACGCGCGGCGCGCTCAGTCCATTAGTTCCTTTGAAAGCATTTTTCTTAAATTGGGGTCCCTGCTGGGTCTGGAATGTCGGGGGAACGAAGTTAGGTAGAAGCAGCCACCAGAAAGGGTGGCAAAGTTATAAAAGACCCACAAAAAAGGCCAAGGGCGTTGGATCAGACAGCTCCAAGAGGGAGGACCAGGGAGCATTTGCGGTGGGGCACAGGTCCACGAGGGCGGGGGGAGGGGGGAGGTTCTGCTAAGATTCCGTGCACGCGATCGCGCCTGGGATCCCAGCAGCCCACAACTATCAACCAGGGGTCCGCTGGGACCCTCACCTGCTAGCGACACACGGCCCGGAGCAGCATCCTGGAGTTGTCCCCTGCTTCCTGGATGTTAAAAAGCCTCTTTTTAGGATAGGAATCTTGAACGCATCACAACCACAAAGAGGAAACGCCCCCACCCACTCCTGTCTGACACATTCTCCTCCTTGTTTAATTATGATATCTCCAGAATTCTTCTTTTAGGGGAAATGTACCCTCCCTAGGGTAAGCCCTTCCCCTCCCCTTGTCTTAGGTATCTGCGTTAAAAGTCACGAAAAGTCAGTAGTGATGGTTCCATTCAGGTCGAGTCAACCCCTATGTAGTTTCTAACTCCTAAATAATATCCAGTTCTCCACTTATCCTTACAGTATATAACATTGTCAGTCCTCCCCCACGGCACAAACCCATAATCCCAATCCTTCGGAGGCTGGGGATATAAAATGACTGGGAGTTCAAGACCAGCCTGGGCTACAGAGTAAGACCCTGTGTTTAAATTAGACTACAGTACCTATTGCTAAACCCCACCCTCACAGTCAGCTTCCTAGGGAATTCAACATAAGAAACCTTTTGCATGTAGTCCTTTTAGAGGGAAGAATGCATTCTGTTTAGAGACAGAAGGTTGAAAAATCATTTTCCCAAGAAGAGAATTCACTTCAGTAATAAGAAATGTTTAGGGATTGTATTTAATTAGCTATGCAGTAGCTTAAGATCAGTTATATTGTGCTCACTGAGACAGAAGCAGGGATAAATAGAATCATAGATTACCTATGAGAGTTGCATACACAGGTTCATAATAATCATAGCAAGTTCCTTTCTCTAATGACAACAGCCAGCATGGCAATAGGAAATACTAACTAGAAACATTTGTTCGGGAAAACGAATTCAAGAGGCTGGGGAGACAGCTGAGAGGTTAAGAGCACTAGTTCTGGCTGGTCTTCCAGAGGACCCAGGTTCAATTCTCAGCACCCATATGGTGGTTCACAACTGTCTGTAACTTCAGTTCCAGGGGATCCAATACCCTCACACAGACTTCCATATAGGCAGAACACCAATGCACATGAAATAAATAAATAAAATCTTTTAAGAATTTACCTTGTTGCCAGGCAGTGGTGGCACCCGCCTTTAATCCCAGCCCTCGGGAGGCAGAGGCAGGCAGATCTCTATGAGTTCAAGGCCAGCCTGGTCTACAAAGTGATTCCAGGACAGCCAGAGCCGTTACACAGAGAAACCCTATCTCAGAAAACCAAAATAAATAAATAGATAGATAGATAAATAAATAAATGAATAAATGAATGAATAAATAAATAAATAAAAATTTACCTTGTTCATAAAAAAAAGCAAAGCAAAAAAAAAAGTTTAAATAAATTAAAAGTAATCAAAAAGCAGGAGTGGAGTGATACAGCAAATGCCTAGCCTGAACAACATCCTGGGTTCAATTACAATAACACGTTACAAAGGAGAAGGAAGAGGAAGATGAGGCCAGACAAGGAAGAAAGGAGAAGGAAAAGGAAGAAGAGGAGGACTAAGAGGAGGAAGAGGAAGAGGGGAAGGAGATGAGAAAAAAGAAGAGGAAACATGGGAGGAGGAGTAAGAAGAAATGAAAAGGTGAAAGGGCTAATGGGCAGTATCAACTGTATGACAGATCTACAACCTCTCAGCAAACTTCTCCAGAAGCAGCTGTTGCTATATCTTATGAGATATCATACAAGTCTCATTTTCATCCCAGCCACCATAATGAGAAAGTCATCAAATGACCACATCATTTTAAGACTCTAATGCCATCCCTACTTCTGGAATTTTCTCTAACCTAGACTACATGCTTTCACGAAGTTCTCACTGGGCACGGGCAGATATGCTACACTCCTCCCTTGAGTCAAGTGAGTTCATGTGACTTGTTTGTGCTTGCTTATTATTTGTGTGTGTGTGTGTGTGTGTGTGTGTGTGTGTGTGT